>PVLD010014874.1:5407-50845 GCA_004027595.1 Dinomys branickii | reverse complement strand
AAAAAAAGTAAGCACCCTGGCTTCTTCCTAAGTCACTCAGCTAAACCACTAAACTCCCCAAGTTGACACAATGTATCAACCATAACATACACCATATCAATAGAGCCAAAGACAAAAACCATATGATCATCTCAACAGATACGGAAAAAGCTTTTGACAAAGTCCAACATGCATTCATGATAAAAACCCTACAGAAAATATGAATAGGTGGTCTTTACCTCAACCTGATCAAAGCCATCTATGACAGGCCAACAGCCAACATCATACTAAATGGACAAAAACTGAAAGATTTTACTGTAAAATCAGGTACAAGACAAGGATGTCCACTGTCACCATTCCTGTTCAACAGTACTGAAAACATTAGCCAGAGCAATTAGACAAGAGAGAGAAATAAAATGAATAAGGATAGGAAAGGAAGAAGAAAAACTATCACTATTTGCATATGATATGATAATTGACATGGAAGACCCCAAAAACTCCACAAGAAGACTTCTTGAAGTAACTGACAAATTCAGCAGTGTAGCTGGATACAAAGTCATCACCCAAATATCAATGTATAGCATTCCTATACACAAACAACATATAGACTGAGAGAGAAATTAAGGAATCAATACCTTTCACAATAGCACCCAAGAAATTGAAATATTTAGGAATCAATCTAACAAAAGTAAAAGATCTTTTCAATGAAAACTATAGTGTTCTGAAAAAAAGAGATCAAAGAGGATATCAATAAGTGGAAAAATATTCCTTGCTCATGGATAGGAAGAACCAATATTGTGAAAATGGCCATACTACCAAAATTGTTGTACAGATTCAATGTAATTCCCACTAAACTACCATTAGCATACCTCAAAGATCTAGAGAAAACATCCCTTAAATTCATCTGGAACCAGAAAAGACCCAGAATAGCAAACGCAATCCAGGGCAACAAGGACAAGTCAGGTGGAATTACAATCCCTGACCTGAAATTATACTACAAAGCTACTGTAATAAAGTCAACATGGTGCTTGCTAAAAAACAGAATAGAAAATCAATGGAACAGGCTGGAAGACACAGACACAACCACAAACACACTCAGCCACCTAATCTTTGATAAAGGGCCAAAAAACTCACTGGAAGAATGATAGCCTCTTTCATAAATGGTGCTGGAAAAATTGATTTGCCACCTGCCAAAGACTGTAGACCCAAGTCTATCACCATGCACCAAACTAAAGTCAAAAGGGATCACAGATCTCAATATTAAAACAGAAATACTAAATCTATTGGAAGAGAAAGTAGGTAAAAACCTTGAAGACATAAGGGTAGGCAGAGAGTTCATGAACAAAAACCAAACTGCTCGTGAAATACTTCAAAGAATCTATCAATAATCTCATCCTACTGAAAAGTTTCTGCACATCTGAAGAAATCACCAGCAGAGTGAAAAGAAAACCCACAAACTGGGAAAAAATTTTAGCTGACTGTCCCTCAGACAAAAGTCTTCTATCCAGAACATATAAAGAATTTTAAAAAATCAGCCCCTCTAAATTCAAAGACCAAATCCAAAAATGGGAAGCTGAGATAAATACACACTTCTCAGATAAAGAAATACAAATGGCAAATAAACACATGAAAAATGCTCAACATCATTAGCCATTCGAGAAATGCAAATTAAAACAACACTGAGATTTCATCTCCCCCCAGTAAGAATGGCTAGCATTAAGAAATCAACCAATAACAAATGCTGACAAGGCTATGGAGAAATAGGAACTCTTCTCCACTGCTGGTGGGAATACAGACTGGTGAAACCACTGTGGAAATCAGTTTTGAGATTCCTCAGCAAACTAGGTCTAGAGGTCCCATTCAACCCAGCTATTCACCTTCAGGGTATTTTCCCAGAAGATCTGAAAACATCATATCACAGTGATACATGTGCACCCATGTTCACAGTGGCACAATTTAAACTATGGAACCAACCCAAATGTCCATCCACTGAGGATTGGATAAAAAAAATTGTGGAACTTTTATATAATGGAATATTACCCAGAGGGCTGGGGATATGGCTCAGTGGAATAAGCGCCTGCCTAACAAGCGCAGGGTCCTGAGTTTGATCCCCAGTACCGCAAAAAAAAAAAAATCAAATGCAATGGAATATTACTCAGCTATAAAGAAAGATAAACTTGAGGCTTTTATAGGTAAATGTTTACAGCTAGAGACCATACTCATAAGTGAAATAAATCAGACCTACATGTGTAAGCAACATATTCTCTCACTAGTGTAAGAACCTGAAAGAGGTATGATAGACATTGTGAAATGAAAGAAAAATGTTCAAAAGTAATGGGCAACTGGTATGTGGGAAAGGAGAAGGGAAAGAAGGGGAAATCATGTATGTATGTATGTACAGGATTGCTAACAATAGTTGTCCTACTGTCTTCTATTACTTTACTGAAAGGAACAGTTAATGATTACTTGTTTGGTCAATATCGCATGTCTCTATTTGTTTTCCTGAGAAACCCTGTAACATATCAATATGTAATACAACAATTATTGTTAATTTCCTACCACTTTGTCTGTAACTCTGTATTGTTTGTATTGTTCTTATGCTGTTTTGTAAATGGATGTCTGTTTGTTAATATGTTTACTTCTTTTATTTTTAAAATAAATTTAAAAAAGAAAAAAGAAAAAGAAAAGCAGTAGAAGTACAGCCACCCCAACCTCCCATGCATAACCTTGCTGGTCATTTATACAGGCCTCTGAAGCACAGTCACTGAGGTACATTGTTTCAATATCCCATTCCAAAAATTCTGAAAATTAAATTATGCTTTTATATCTTATTTTTACAGCTTTGTAAATACTGTAAGAAGTACATCAAGTGAACATTGTAATACTACTTCTAAAACCACTACAAGAATCACCTTTAGAGGTCATTAAATTTGTGGGGAAAAAATTTTTGTGATAGCCCACTGAAGTTTAGGTTCTTGTGTTTAACATCCCAGGGAGGGAAATAAATACTTCAAGAATGAGATATTTTCTAAAAGTACAGGAAGTGGCAGAAAGCAGAGAATTGTGGCAGAAGGTTGGTTTTGGCGCTTGGCGGGGGTCAGCGATTCCAGGGCAAACTGGGCTTCCCGGCCCCAGCCCCAGCCTGGCCCTGGCCCCGATACTCTTCTACATATTCTTCTGCTGCTGGGGCCGGTGGCTGCGGATATAACTGACGGCAACAGTGAACATCTCAAGCGGGAGCATTTACTCATTAAACCCTACCAAGGAGTTTGTTCCGGCTCCTGATGAGGAAAACATTGACTGGACCAAGACTGAGCCTGGTGTCAACTTCTTCAAGTCTCCCAAAGACAACGTGGACAGTGCCACGGGGAACTTCCACAGCAGGCCCCTAACAGGGTGGAGGGTCTGCCTATTGCTGCTGTGTGTGCTTCTGGGTGCTGTGGTGTTTCAGAAGCACCAGGAGCAGAACAAGCGTTTCCACTGAGCAGCTGACTTGTCCGAGAAGAGCCTGACTTCAGGCCCAGGCTCTAACGTGAACTTTTTTTTACTGGGATCGTAAAAGAAAAACAAGACAATCTTATTTCTTAGACCATTTCAAAAAATGATTATTTTCATACATTTTGCTTCTTGCCCAACATGAATAGACGGCAGGGCCAGGGTCAGCAACCCCACAGCTGGGAACAGAGGCTCTCAGCCCTGTTCCAGGCGGCATCTGAGGAGCAGGGGCCTCTGTACCTGGGGCTGAGGCCCTGACGTGGTTGCTGAACACTTGGAGGGGCCCCTGTGCCACGTCGGGGTGGCTCTGAGGACCCAGAGCAGTGGGTCTGTTGTAAGGTGTGTGATGTGTGTGGTGACAGTCAAGGCCCACGCTGGGGAACCTGGGCCTTCCTGTTCCCCTGAGCTTCTTTCCAGGGCAGACCTCAGGGGAGGAGGGAGGGGCAGTTTGGTGGGGCCCAGAGTGTGACTGCTAAATAAAGTGAAACAGCCAACCTTTGGGGGGGGGAATATATATATATATATATATATATATATATATATATAGTAACTTACAACAAAGGGGATTTAAAAATGAATTTAAGGAATAAAGAAGAGCCTCTTTTCTGGTGGTAGTAAGACTGTTATTACCAAATAACTATCAGTCCTGTAGTTTCAGAAGGTTTTAAAGAACTAGATATTTTTGTCTTTCTTTTTCAAATTAGAAAAAGATCATCATACGATGTTACAACAAGAAAAGCTAGAAAATTAAAATACACAGCATAAAGTATGACTTGTGTTTAATAGACAACCTAAAGGGTCTATCTGGTTTCCTTGGTCACTGACACTAAAACTTTTGGTTGGTGTCTTGCTTTTTTGGACCTCCCTAAAGTAAACATTCCCTAATAGACTCTAAAGGCTGACTGCACTAGGACTCAAAGGTATTCCTGTTCCGACTCCTCCTTAATTACACTTAGCTAAAACCTTACTATACCTTTATCATCCTGGGGCTTCACATGAGGCTGTAAGCTAACTCATCACTTAGGAACTATGATGTTGCTTTTATTTGGCAACCTCATCATTACAGCAATTGTTTTTTCACTCTCTCTTTTAATACCATCCAAAGGTTAACCATGACATTTTCTCTATAAACAGCATAAATGTTCAGAAATCCTCTCACTCATAAAACTACAGTCACATTTCTTGGAACCAACATTCTATCATGAATTGGCTTTTCAGAAGTCTCTATTATAAGAAATTGATCAATGAAATGTAAGCTGCTTTTCACTAAAGATCTTTATACTTAATACCACATCACTGATGTCTTATCAAACTAGGTTTGTGTATATATTTGTAAATATATATGCACAAATCAATATAGACACACACACACAAACACACACACTTCTCTCTCTCTCTCTCTCTCTCTCTCCCACCAAGGAGTTTTATATTTATAGAAAAGACTCTTTAACTTATGATTAGCCCTATGTGTTTCTACAACGCTTCTCACTGCTGGTCAGATGAATCACTATTCCTACACCTTTGACTGATTAAATTAAGAAACTGAAAATCAGAGGGGTGCCGGATGTGGTGGTGCACACTTATAATCTCAGCACTCGGGAGGCTGAGGTAGGAGGACTGCCTCAAGTTCGAGGCCAGCCTAGACTACATAGTGAGTTCAAGGCTAGCCTGAACTATATAATGAGACATCTAAAAAAAAAAAAAGACAATGAAGAAGAAAAAGAAAATAAGAAAGGCTTCAGTTATGTCCTGATCAAAGTATTCCTTTCAGTAATTTATTTGTGAAATAATTTCATGAGAAAGCAGTTACTGTGCTCCTAGGACTCAGCACTGCAAAGTAGGGCTTCCATGTTTTAATTCCTGTTGTAACACTTTCTTTCAAATGTAAACCTACATGTACATTAGTAAAAGGCTGCCAAAGTCATACCTCACAGACCCCGACTTTACACACACGCGTCTATGGTCGGGCTCCAGCTGTAGAACACAGGCTCAGGAAACGCACACCTGGCACTGCTTTGTTAAAGGAGTTTCTTTTCTTTTTTTTTTTTAAGGTCTGGAAAAGGAGAATACACTTATCTCTAAGAAAAAGAGAGCCTGGAAAACAACACATACTTTGAAAGTTTGATAGTATAAAACCTTCAGTCAGAAAGTTTATGAAATCTGAACATCTCCAACCAATTCTGAAGAACAAGGAAGGGAAAGGGCCAACAGTTGGTCTGCCTTTGCTGTGTTATTCCTCAGCTCCCCCTATGCAGAATTAATGAGGTGAAGTGCGAGAGTGTGAGAAAGGCTGGATATGGTTCCTGGGGGTTCTCCAGAGACAGAAGCAACGGGACAGGATTTAGATGCAGATACTGGTATTTGAGGGGCGATGGGTAGGCAATTGGCTCAACTGGTCATGAAGCCCAAGAATCCCATGACAGACCACCTAAGAGGTGATCCGTGATGAAAGGGAGGAGCTGGAGGAAAATATGCTCTAGAGAAAGAAAATACCATGCGATTTTACTAGTATGTGGTATTCCAAAATGTCAGCCTCATAGAAATGGAGTAGAGTGGTGATTGCCAGGGGCTGGGAGGCATGGGAAAAAGAAAAACGCTGGCCAAAGCACACAGACTGTAAATTATAATCCAACTGAGTTCTAGAGAATTCAGTGAACAGTGTGAGAACTATAGTTAATAAAGCTGCACCATATACCTGGAATCTGGAAAGAGAGTAGGTCTTAAAAATATCTTCTTACCCCACATTCACAAGAGGTAACTTCATGAAGTAATAAAGATGTTAAGTACCATGAGTGTGGTAATGTAAGTAAAAGTTTCAACTACTTGTAAAAGCACAAAATGAACTCATTTTAAACACAGAAAAACAGGGACTACTATAGGACCTAGTAGGAGTAATATGAGATATATTCTAAAGCAAGTAAAAAATGAAGCCACATCTACCAGTCTTATTAGAACACTGATTCACATCGGGCACGGTGGCGGATGCCTATAATCCCAGCACTAGGGAGGCTGAGCAAGGAGGATCGCAGCATGTTTAAGACCAGCCTGGGCTACAAAGTGAGCTCGAGGTCAGCCTGAACTGCATAGTGAGACGCTGTCTCAAAGACAAAAAAAACTCACAAGAAAAGCTTTTCAAACAAAGAGAACATGGTTGGGGCTAAAGGAGTAGCTCAGGAATAGAACACCTACCTGCCCTGCAGGAGGCTCTAGGTACAATTCCCAGAACTGCAGAAAAGCACACGCGTGCCTATATATACACATGCACACACACATTTAGTAAAAAGCACTGATCAACCAACTACAAATGCAATTACCCTCTTTAAAGAGTTATCAAATCCCTAAAGGCAGGCAAAATTTTAGAGTACAAAAAATTAAAACTCACAATTAAACTGCTTCACAGTAAGCTGAAGGCTTCAATATCAGAATTCACCTTAATTCCATGAGTGTGAAAAGTACTTTTGTTAAAATCATTCCATAAAGTACAATATACTTCTACTTTGGAAAATGCCTTAACATACAAAGAAAAGTACTGAAATATATATTTAAAGTCCATTATATAGCCTTAAAATAAATTCTCCCTATAGGGTTCTCTCTAGACTATCTTGGTGAGCACACATACAAAGCAAGAAATAATCCCTGATGTTCGTACTGCACATCATGATGGTATAGCTAGTCTCAAACTGTGACAGTCAAGCACCTCTCAAAGCCATTATGGATCCAACCCGTCTGGACTGGTACCATTCTTTCAAGCTCTGCCTAAGAATAAGGAAGGGATATAGGGGACCTAAACAGTAATGGTGTAGACTCCAAGTCTGCCACAGAGTGAGTCCATCTTCAGCAGAATTATGAAACAGGCTACATCGAATAAGGTAAAATTTAAGACTAAAAAAATCCAGTCAAAAGTTGGCCCTATCCCAGGCTACTCAGGGG
This sequence comes from Dinomys branickii, assembly GCA_004027595.1. Lineage (NCBI taxonomy): Eukaryota > Metazoa > Chordata > Mammalia > Rodentia > Dinomyidae > Dinomys > Dinomys branickii. The sequence goes on along the minus strand of PVLD010014874.1, from coordinate 43,441 downwards.
CTGAGATAAGAGGATCATCTAAGCCCATGAGTTGAAGACTAAAAGAGACTCCATTGCTAAAAAAAACTAAAAAGTGCATTTATGTACAAAATAATGCTTGAAAACACATGGGTTTGGAAAATACGGGTTAAAAGCAGAATGCTTGATAAAGGGCAGGCAGATTAGCCAAATTTAGGCTGAAATGAGTTTTTAAAAGGGCATAGCCCTTAAGTGTAGTGAGAGGAATAAGGGGCACGTTTCAAACAAGGTCACTCACATCACACTATGGTTTGCATTGCATGGGCTACAAATATAGCACTTAGATTATAAGATGGACCCAAATCAGGGGAGAAATCTGGATAAAGGAACACAGGATACATTTAACCTCTAACCATTATTGAACAATATTCTTGGAATATAACTACTATCAATAAAAAGACTGACAAGATTTCAGGCTCCTAATGTACTTAGCGCTCCCCGACCAAAACAGAGAAGACCTGGGAGGGTAAGAGGGAGTTTTAAAAACTGAAGGTAGGTGAGACAAAAACCAGAAAGAACATGGAACTACAGAGTCAAAAGACCTCACTGAAATACCATCTTGTGCTGGTTCCATAGTGTAATGATGAGCACTCTGGACTCTGAAATACCATCTTGTGCTGGTTTCACATGCAAAATGTAGCAGCACTTTGGTTCACAAATGCTTCTGTTTTAAACAATTTGGTTCACAAACAGATGCACTTGGCAAAATTTTGTTTTTGTTTGTGAACTCTGCACTGGGTGATGAACACAATCATCTTCCCCAGAACTGTAGGATGAATGAAATTCATGAACCAAGATACCACTGTACTGTTCAGTGAGAGAAGAACACCAATCTTGTTTTGTATGTGAATTACAAAAATAAAATTAAATAATAAAAAAGCATTCTTTAAATTATAAATGTTTATGTAAGGCCAGGCATGGCGGTGTACACCTGTAACTCCAGCACTCAGGAGGCTGAGGCCGGAGGATCACTGCAAGTTCGAGGCCAGCCTGGGCTACAAAGTGAGCTCAAGGACAGCCTGAACTGCACAGCAAGACCCTGCATCAAAACGACAATATATAAATAAGTGAATGTTTTTGTACAAGGAAGACCAAAGGTTTCATAGGTAGTAGCCATGGTAGGTAAATTTCATCCCCATAAAAATCAAAGATGGAATGGGCTGAACTCTAGTATCAGAGGTGCACACACACCAGCTTAATGGGCTCTTGGCAAAACTCTAAAGTAAGTTGACGGGCCGTACCTAGTATTTGTTCCTGTCCTTTCGAAGGGATAAGCAAAATAATGAACATGTACAGCACAGAATACATGTTAGGTTAGTTTTTCTGTATGAATGTACAGTTATAATTATTATATTTTGGTGAATTTCTCCAAGGCCCAGTTTTTCCACCAGAGTTTGGTGTAAGAACCAACCACGGTAGTATAACTGACCAGCACAAAAGAGCTTCATGTACACCCAATTTTCATTTTCTGTAAACCATAGAACAGGATGTGTCATTAAATAAAAAAGTATGATTCACCACAGTTCTTCATCGGTTTTTTATTGGGGGAAGGGGTTCAAATCCAGGGCTTTACACATTGTGAACTAATGTTCTGCCACAGAGCCACCCCTCTACCCCTACAATATTATTGTTCAAAGCAAGTAACCAATAGCACATTCAAAAGGATTCCACTAAAAAAAAAAAAAAAAAAAAAAGGATTCTGCTATTCTCAGAAAAATTAACTTCTACAACTTTACAGGAAAATAATGCAATGATTTTAGGAGAGGAGAAAGATAAAATATTAAATGTAACCAGTGTTCATCACATATGCATTCATTCACTCTGCCTTTAATTCAAAAATAGTACTACTTACCATCTACAGTGTGCAAATTATTTGTAAGTAAAGGTTTTCTTAATTGAAGATTTTTAAATAGAGACATAACATAAAATGCAAAAGAAAAGCTCACCTGGATTCTGGCTATAAAAAGGTCCACCATTCATCTGGTTCTGAAGGCTGGCTTGTGAGGTTACCGAGGGAGGACGTCGGTAGGGCAGGGAGCCCCCGATGGTCGGGGGCATGTGCCGCGAGGCAGGCCTGTTCATACTGTAGAACTGAACAGGATGGCCTGGAGAGCAGACAAGACAAGATCTCAGACAAGGAAATGTGTGTGTACTTCCCAAATCAAATCGAAATTACTAAAACTAACAATGTTCAGCCCAATATAGTGCTATCTGAAAACCAGTACAGGAGGGAAGGTATTGCTCAGCTGGCACTGCATTAAAATGCAAACGCAGGACGATAAAAATAAAAGGGGGTGGAGGAGAGAGGAGAAAAGAACTAAGACGTGTCACACACATACCAGTCCCTACAACGAATGTCACCACTGAGCACTGCAAACGTGTGCAGATGAAACTCAAAACTCAACAGAAAAGCAAGCAATAAATGAAATTAGGACTGAGTCTGGAAAAGTTACATCTGAATAGGTAATTAGCCAACATTAGGGATTTCCATTTACCAATCAGTTATGGGATTTCCAAAATCATCACAACTAATTCAAATCCCTGGTGTGTGCCTGCCCTGGTCTGACCAGCCCCCAGAGCTCTTCTGCCGGAAACCCAGGGTAACAGCAGGAAGCTGGGGCCTGGAAGCAGCATTGATGCGCTCACAGGAAAGGAGCGGGTTCCTGAGGAGAGGAAGCTTGCCTGCCTGCCACCCTCCCTCCTCTTCTGCGCTCACTCCTGCCCTATGATGCCTTCTACACACAACACAGGAGGGTCTCGCCAGATGAAGACACACAGCCTTTGCCACTGGACTTCCCATCTACCTACACAAATAGCTTGCTTTTGTTTTGTTTTTGCTGTCCTGAGGATTGAACCCGGGATTGCCCAGGCTGGGCTTCAACTTGTAATCCTCCTGCCTCAGCCTCCCAGAATGTTGAGATTAGTGACATGCATCTGTAAACTCAGATTACACACAAGCCCAGCGAGAAGCAGATTTCTACCATTTATAAATTACCTCATCTGTGGTATTTTTTCATCGCAGCACAAAACTAACCAAGACAACCCCTTTCCTCTAAAAAAAAGTAGCCACTCAACACTGGAAACTAAACAAGGTAAGAATGACACTGAGAGAGGAAAAAGAAAAATGTCTGATAACACAATCTTACTCCAAAATAATAATACAATTAAGGTAGCAAAGAAATTTGTTTAAAGGAAAACTATTCCAGCAGAAAGTCTGATGACGTAATTCCAAATCAAATATATCTTTATCCAATCAAAAACACCCATCTCAAATGTTAATTGTTATCCTAAAATTAGTTTATGAAATCTATAACTACGAACATCGATGAGTATGCACAGGTTTAGACATGACGTTACAAGTAACACGTGTGTCCATTCACTTTTCATAGTTCTGGACTCCAGACACGTGTTACTTCTAACATCATGTCTGAACCTGTGCATACTCATCGATTTCACCCTGTTTTGCTCTTCAGAGTTCAACAGCCAATGCCAACTGCAAACGTCCTTGAGCCACACAATTTCCAATACAATCCAGCTCCTAACTTTTTTTTCAACAACGGATATTGAACTCCCACCAACCCCACTCACAAACTAGGTAAGCACTATAGCATTGAACATCTCCCCAGCCCTTTTTTCCTGTTATTTTGAGATAATCTCACTCAATTGCCCAGACTGTCCTTGAGATCCTGCTGCCTCAGCCTACTGAGCAGCTGGGGTTATAGGCATGTACCACCTCACGTTGCCGGCTTCCAAATTATGCCTTGGCTTTACCTTTACGCACCCCATTTGTGCTCTACCCAGCTGAGGACCTGCTGTACACAGAGCACCAGAACACTCAGGAGAGAACACTCACAACCAAGGGACAGACACAGAGAAACGAGAGCACAGCAGAGGAAGCAAAGGAAAAGAAAGGTGAGGGGAAGGAATGAAAACACGGGAGGGCAGGGAAGGGAGCAGAGAGAGGAAACCCTTCTGACAACCTGTCCTCTTACCTATGCTTACAGAGTGGTCTACATAGCCAAACTGCACTGCAAGAACCCCATAAATGTGTAAGAGCTGGACCCACAAGGAGTCATATAAAGACTACTGCAAAAATACAGTGCTCGAAATTTACTATCACACTTACTCATTTCACATATGTACTAAAACCTGCCACTCAACTCTGCTGCATAAAATCCGGAGTACTGAAGCTTACACCTAATCCATTATCAACTGAACAGTCACAGTAACCATGAGGAACAGGCAGGCAGGTGGACGAACAACATTTAGCCATTGGAACCACTGGACAGAGACGCAATGTTGGCATTTAATAATTAAATCCAAAATGAACTAGGATCTTCAAGTTAAATACACTTGGTGAGTAATACCATTATGAATTTAATACAGTTAGATACAGTCTAAATTTTCATTTGTTAGAAATCTGAAATGATTCAAAGACAATGCATGCAAGAAATACTATTTGTAATATTAATATGGAATTTACCTTGTTTGGGGGTTTAAAAAAACTGGCTAATTATCACAGACCTAGTTATAAAACCTAAAATTTAAAACTCGTAGAAAAGGGTCAGGGATATAGCTCAGCAGCATAGCACTGCCTGCCTAGCAAGTGTGAGGTCCTAGTTCAACTCCTAATACCAAAAAAGAGAGACTAAAAAAAAAAAAAAAAAACCTTGCAGAACAGACCCGGGCAAAGAAAACACAAATAGGCCAGGCGTGGTGGCGCATGCCTGTAATCCCAGCGCTAGGGAGGCTAAGGCAGGAGGATCGTTGCAAGTTTGAGACTAGACTGGGCTACAAAGTGAGGTCAAGGCCAGCCTGAACTGCATATCGAGAACCTGTCTCAAAAAGACCAAAAAAAAAGAAAACACAAATAAAAATGTATGACCATGGATAAAAAGTTCTCGCAAATTCACATTCCACAGAAGAAAAAAAAAGACAAACCGGATTTAATAAAAAATAAGAGCTTCTGCTATTGGAAAGACACCATTAAGAATATGAACTAAGCCACAAAAGAGAAGAAAATATTTGCAACTTATATGATTGATAAAGAATTCAAAAGATAAAGGAACTCAGTGATAAGGGGAAAAAAACTTATGAAAAAGACTGAGAATGCTCTGCAAGGTTGAGGGAGAAGAATAGCAAACTTGAGCCCAGCCTGATCAACTTAGCAGGAGCCTATCTCAAAAACAAGAGGGTAACAGGGTTGGGGGTACATACCAGTGCAAGACCTGGGGTCAATGCTCAGCTCAAAAAAAAAAAAAAAAGAAAAGAAAAGATGAGGGGCTGGTGCCATACCACGAACGTCACCATATGCCAGGGTAGCTGAAGCTAAACAGAACTCAAGGGGCCAAGCATTGGTGAGGGTGTGAGGGCGCAGCTAAACATCTCACACTGCTGGCAGGGCACAAAACTTTAGAGTCACTCCGGGAAACCATTTGGCAAAAGTTCAACATTTGCTTATACTACAAGCTAGCAATCCTAGTCTCCAGGTACTTACTCAAATGAAATCAAACTGCGTTCACACAGAAACCTGTATGTGAATTTATATGGCACTCAAAACTAAGGACAATCCAAATGGCCTTCAAATGACAAAGAAACAGGTTTTGATACATCATACAAAAGCACATTGTGCAGAAATAAAGAGAAAACACATAAACATGCAACAACACGGCTGTATCTCCAACACCAGACCAGAACAGCGGACCCGCAAAGCTTCGTAGCATGCGCTTGCATTTATATGACACTTGGAAATGCAAAACTTGTGGGACTTTAAAATACCGATCAAAAGATTATCAGAGGCTTGGCCAAGGGCTGGCTAAAAGGGGGCTGTTATGTTTGATACATTGTGTCAACTTGGGGAGTCTACAGGTTTGGCTGGATGACTCAACAGGAAGCCAGGGTGCTTACTTTGTACACATCCTGAGCCTGTGGAAGAGGAGGGCATGGAGACTGTGTGAGAGCTACACCCGCCCCTGGGTGGGGGTAGGCTGTGTACAATGTAAGGGAAGGAAAGAGGCTGCTTGCAGCCATTCCTTCCTTTTTGCTGGTTGTTTTGCTGTGTTCTGCTGCCATGAACATTTGCCCTCTGCCATGTGCCCCTCTGCCCCAGAACTAGCCAGGTATGGACTGCAGCCTCCACAAACTGTAAGCTAAATAAATCTTTCCTTCCTTAATTTTGAGTGTTGGGTATTTTGTCTCAGCGAAAAAAGTAACCAAGTCAGGGCACAACAGACATTTCTGGGATAATAAGATTATTCTGTGTCTTGACTGTGGTGGTGGCTGCATGATCATATGCACTTGCCAAAACTCTCAAACACACATTAAAAAGGTGAATTTTATTTTACATCAGTGATTCAAAGACAACTTTAAACCAGGTATGGTGGTGCACACCTGTAATCCCAGAACTCTGGGAGGCTGGGGCAGGAAAAGCACAAGTTCAACCCCAGCTTGGGCAACTAGTGAGACCCTGTCTCAGATTTAAAATGTGGTGGCACATGCCTATAATCCCACCACTTGGAAGATGAGGCAGGAGGATTGCCATGAGCTCAAAGCCAGCCAGAGCTACAAAGTATGTTCAAAGCAGCCTATAATACACAGTGACACCCTGTCTCAAAAAACCAAAAAAGTTAAAAAAAAAAGAAAAGAAAGAAAAAAAGGCTGGGAATGTGGCTAAGTGTGAAGACCCTGGTTTCAATCTCCAGCACTACAAAAAACAACAACTGTATAAAAGAGATTATATTGATATGAAGTATTAAGACATTTACCTTGCTTTTTATTTTAAAAAATACCGCATTTTCTCAGAAAACATTATTTACAGAGCTCAAAAGACCAAAAGGCCGATAAAAATCCTGCCGGTGAAGACCAGGCTCAGGAGGTTTCTGCTGGGGAGAAGGACTACACTGGTTATAAGACTCCAGACAATGTGTGTTATGGGTTGGCAGAAAGTTTGTCTGCATTTTGCTTATGTCCCGAGACTTTGCCTGAGACTGAGATTAAGGACAGTAGATTAATTAATCTGACAAAAAAATTTCAAGGCAGTCAAATGTTGAGGCTATAGCATGGCTATTGTTGGGGGCTTCTAGCCAGATTTATGTTGTGAATCAAAAGCCAACAGCCCAACGGGATGATTTAAAAGGTTGTGTGTTGGGCCAAAGAGAAAGCTCCGGTAAAGCTCCGGACTATAAAGATGGAGCAGAGGAGATCTTGATTGCTTAGAAAAAATAAGAAAATCAAAACAACGGCCTGAGTACATCACAAAAAAATAAATAAAAAAGCCTCCATCTTTTATAGCCTCAAAACCACAAAGGTGAAAGACTTTGCTTTAAAAAAACAAAACAAAAAACCCCCACAGAGCCATGTTCAAAATGGTGGCGCAGCCACACTAGGTTCCAAAATGGCAACAGCACAGAGAATGTGTTCCCAAAATTAGATTCAGAGTGCCCAATGATCCAGGCACTCGACCCCTATGGCCAAGAGAGAGGAAAACTTGGCTACTGCTCCAGGTGGCAACCAACCATGACATCATTCATAGGGCCCTGGCTTTAGGCACATAAAAATGCAAGAGTTCCGAGGTGAAGGAGGCTTCCACCTGGACTTCAGAAGGCCCGGGAGGCCAGGCAGTGACCCCTGACGGGCAGTGTGTGAGGCTGTGAATAAAAAGCCTAAAGTGCAGTGGAGACCTGAAAAGGTTAAAAAAAAGCCCAAAACATGGATTATGTAAAAAAACAGCTGCAAAGAGGGAGCAAAGTGGGCCTTAAAAAAAAAGCTGTGGGAGCCATAACCACTAAAAGTGCCATAGGGGTGGAGTCACAAAAGCCCATTGGAGTTTACAATGTGCCACAGATTGCTTCAGATGTTGGACACAGAACTACTGCACTTAATGACTGCTCTGCTGGAATTTCCACTTGCTTTGGTCCCATTCCTTTGTATTCCTGTTTATAGCTTTTGAAATAAAAATACTTATTTTGTGCCATTAGATGTTAAAAGTGTTTAACTTTTCATTTGTAGCTACGAGTTTGCCTTATATCTGAGGAGCTTGGACCTTACATAAAGTGATGTACATGAGTCTTTGGGGGGGCCAAGGACAAAATGTTACCGTTCTAATGTAATACAATGTTAAGAGACTTACTGTTAGTTCTTAAAGATTGTTAAACCTGTGTTATAACGTCCAAGTTGTAAAATGATAAAAATGTCTTTGTATCTAAAAACTGATAAAACTGATCTTTAAAAAATGTGTCTGGTTGGGAAGTGGACAAGAGGTGGATTGTTATGGTTGATACACTGTCAACTTGGAATCTAGAAGCTTAACTAAGTAACTTGGAAGTTCCACATCCTGGGGTGAAAAGGACATGCCCTCCCTGCTCTAGGATGTTGTTCATTGTATCATCTTGAGAGGTTTAAAAGTTCAGCTTTAAAGTGATGCAGCAAGAGGCCACAGTCCTTACTTTGTAAACACCTTCAGCTTGTGGAAGAGGAGGGTATGGAGATGGTGTGGGAACAGATGGCCCACACACAATACAAGGAGGGAGAAGAGGCTGCTTCCCCCCCCCCCCGCCACATCCCTCCTTTTTGCTCCTGCTGCTTTTGCTGTCTTGTGCTGCCTTCAAGGGTTGCCCTGTGCCCAGCCACCCTGCCTTAGAACCAGCTGATTATAGACTGAACTCCACAAACTGAGCTAAATAAATAAACCTTTCCTTCCTTAATTTTAGGCATTGGGTGTTCTGTCTCAGCAATGAGAAAAAAGTAAGACACACCACAAACATTTTGTTGATGAACACTATGAGCCAAGCATCTGTTATTTTTTTTTTTCCCCGGGACTGGGGATCGAACTCAGGGCCGTAGTGCTTAGCGGCAAGCACTTAGCCCACTGAGCTGTACCTCCAGCCCCCAAGCATCTGTTATTAAATTAATCTGATTACTAAAATGCTGACTCAGTTCGAGGCAATCTGTTCTTTCTAGTCTATAGTCAAGGTCAAGACATATGCTTTACTGATATAAGAACACAAGATTCTGATATTAACTAGCTAGTTTGGTCTAACAAGTTGTACCATATTTAGAAGAAGGAATAATGTTTACATTTATCCTCCAGAAAGCTTTACAAATACTATTATAGAAGCTCTTCCAATAGAACACTGTATAAAATCCAACTCAGCTAAAGGTGTCTTTTAAAACATGCAAACGTCTGGCTATGCAAGCAAAGCTCGGTATTTATTCTGCGAAGTACTCCACTGGCGAGCTTAACACCAGGTGATGTGTTCACACACATTTTATAATAGGCAAGAACTTCCTTACTAACCAGTTCACATTAACTGTTCAAATGTATTTTGTAGCAATTGAGTCTTTACCTTATGCCCCATCAAAACAGATTTTAGGTTGCAATTTTAAAATACTAAAACACCAGTCAACTCAAATAAACCTGAGCTGTTCACTGTCTTGAGTTTCCAGTTTCCAGCGCTGCTCAAATAAGCAACAGACTGTACCACAGACTTATGCAGGCTTTCAAATTGTTATTTCAAATATTTCCTATAAAGTACGCCTTGGAATATGTAACATTTCTAATGATAATTTCTCAAAACCATACAGAAGGTAGCTCCATACTAAATTCACAAGTCTTTAATACATGAAATTGAAACAATTTTTTAAAATGTCTATTTGTGCTACCTTACTGGAATAAAGGACGAGAAATTTTACCCTTATTTTCCCAGGAAATAGAATGTTTGGTCACATGCCGTTCCCAGGGAGTACATTATTCCTCCTACTTCGTAATACACAGTACAGCCAAATCAAATAAAACGACAACACTGGTGTTCCGGGAAGAGAACAGCCAGATGCCCGGACCTGCCAGCCAAGGCAGGAGCCAATACTCACCGGTAGGTGGGTTGGAAGAAACGGGGGGAGCTGGAGAAGTGAAGCCATCAGCAAGGGCCTGGGCGCCCCCAGCAGCGGCGTCTGGGGCGGCGGAGCAGGGAGGGGCAGGGGCAGAGGCAGGGGCAGCGGGCAGGGGGGGAGTGCCGGCAGGGCCAGCGGGGGCTGAGGGAAAGAGGAGCAGAGGCGGTCAGGGTGAGGGGCAGAGTCAGAGAAGGCGTTAGAGTAGTTCGCGTTAGACGTCCGTGCTCACCGCTACCAGAGAGGCGAAACAGCGCGACGCGGAGGGCAAAGCCGGTTAGTGCGCGCCCTGGAATTCCAGATGCGTGGCAACGCTCAGGGTTTTTTGAAACTCATTTAAAAAACAGACCTTCCTTTTTTACTTGAAAGCCACCAATCTGGGAAAAAAGTGCTCCCTGCATAATTATTTTAATATAACGTCAGGTGAATAGTATATAAAATTAAATATAATACACTTTAAAAACAATATTCCACTTGACTTATGCAACTCAGAAAATAGGATATATGTTCTAGATAGTATCTTTTCAGGTAAAAAGGAACTTTAAAAAGCCCACAAATCTTTTTTCATGATTTGTTGAAAGGTATTATCTATTTGTTACTAGGATAAGTGTGTAATATTCTAACCAGGTGTCTTGCATCATGGTTTTGAAATTAAATTTTAACACTTGTTTCCTCAGATCAAATAAGCACATTTTTCTGTTCAAGAGAAAAAGGGTAGCATTCCAGTGACTACTAAATTCAATTCTATTTTTCTTACACCAAGTCTGTGTCCAAAGACACGCACCGTCATAACACCAGCTGCAGTTAAACACGCAACTCATACCAAAGGCACCGAACCAAGTAACAGAAACACGTGGAAAGAAACACTCAAGTTACAGCACTTAGTTAAAATAAATACATAAAAACTTCCCAATACTCGAGAGATCCTAATGGAATAAAAAAATTCTGATTAAGAAGAAAGTGCACTGTAATTCAACCTCAAATTGAATTCAAATTCATGACAGGAAAGTAGAGAGAAAGCACCGTTAGGGTTTTACCTGGAAAGACACTGGGCGGAGACGGCGTGGGAACAGCAATGGGGACCCCCACACTCCCACTTCCACTGTTCTCCCGACTGCTGCTCCGACTACTTGGGTGGCTTCCTCCACTACTCCCACTGCTGCTAAAGAGATAAGAGCCACCGACAGACGAGCACTTAGATGTAGGCAGAGATCACCAGCATTTCCAAAATGTTCTACAAGGAATATAGCTACAAGAAAGGTAATTCAAAAGCCACTTCAAATACGAATTCGGCAATAAAACTAGGGAAAAGGCTGAGTTTATTAAGCTTGTTTGAACATCTTTCAATAAGATGTAGTAAGGAAAATGAGAAAGAAGAAAAAAATTCTCCATAAATGTAAGTCAAAAATGTTGGAGCTCAACAAAGCATTATCTTTTCACATTCTAGTTTAATGCCTATCTGAAGAAACATAATAAAAACGTTTTCCTAAATAAGTTATTTAAGTTTATAATACCTTGTTATACTATCCCATACTAGCGTTTTGTTATGTATAGTTTTTCATCTGTAAAGTTCCACCAAAAAACAAGTTGAAGTTTGCCACATCTGGTCCGTAATTTTTTTTTCAGATCAACTGAATTATTATCTCTGTGTAAAAGTTTGCACTTTGAGATGACTGCTTGTTTCCAACTTTCTGACTGCTCAAGGTTGCATCAGAAATGAGGAGAGAGAGATGGAATCAGATGAAGTTTGGGAGAGCAGAGTGAGGAAAAGAGCTTAAACTTAAGCACTTGGAAGGTGGGAAGTCCCATTGAAGCGATCTGAGCAGATTATGGTGCTGTGACCATCACATTTTGCGCTGAGGTAGAGAAAATACCTGTAGGTTCGATTTCTTTGATTCACAGAAGCTGTCCTCACAGGGCTCTGCTGCGAGGGGGCCGTATTACGGGTTGGGCTAGGTACGTAATCATTTGGTACCACTGGAGGACGCACTGGCTCCAGTGTGCGATAGGGGGAGTGCCGCCTACGAAAAGAAGAGCGCATGTATGGTGTGGTTAAGCAGTCTCGGCACGGTCAATTCAAAGAGCTGCCTGTAGTGAAATACGACTTGTAATCATACATACAAAATGTGCTTTGACCCAGCTACCAATTTCAGTCTTTCCTGAGGTATCACCTCTCCACCGTTAGAGTTCTGGTGAGGATGTGCTGTTACTTTTCAACCTCCAACCTCATTTCCCTGTGCTAATGCAATGTTGTTCATTTATTGTCAAGCGCACAAAGTTCTCCACCACTGAAGCCAGCGTTTCCTAGACACTATCCTTTTCTTAGAACTACTTTAGTCTTATACTTATCATGTCAGTCTCCCTCTGCACTGCATAAAGACACTAAGAATGATTCCCTCTCTCCTCTCCTTCACCAAGATGTTCTAACAGGGACAACAAATCAAGATATTGGGTCCACAACCCACACTTATGATCAATACCAGCCATAACAAGTCACTTCTGCACTTTTAACATACTGAATACACAGAAAGTGAAGTATACTGAACACAAAAACACACGTCTTTATCTCCTCTTCCATCCTCACAACGTGACTTTCTCTCTCAATTTTTGCCTTGATCTCTTTCCTCCTTCCCTCCTCAGAGTTCCACACTTACAAAGAGGAGAGAAAAACATTTTAAAAGACCACGAGGCAGTGTCAGTATTTAGGGGGCTAAGGTGGGATCGTCACTGAGTCCCTCAGTTTGAGATCAGCCCAGGCAACACACCAAACCTGTACCAAGAAAATAAACACTTACATCCTTTTACCTCATTACTCTGCACTGTAAAATACAAGCCAGACTAAAGTTATTAACATGTATTTCCCTTTTTCCCAATTTTTCCTTTTAAAGGAAAAAGTTAAAAAAAGATAGCAAATATAGAATTATAACATAAAATAGGTGCATATTGGAACTTTAGTAATTATTAAATTAGTTTCCATCTCCATTTAAAGTTTCCAAATCCTCTGTGACCATGGTAAATATGAAACTAACATACCGAAGATGAGATTCTGGTCTTTAAAAGAATAAAAGCTGGCATTTCAAGACATGAGAACTAAAGTTGTCTTCTGAGTAATGCTGGTTTGGCTGACATGTCCTCTGTGATTCATTCTGAAGGACTCCCAGAGTTTCTCTGAGAATAGCCTCCAGGGCCACTCAATTTATCGCTTATTAATTTTGAGTGACGGGACTTTGCAATGACCCTGCTAAATCTATGACCCGTGAAGCCTCTTCACATAAATGCACGCTTTGGTAATTAAAAATAAATAAGGGGGCTAGATGGGAAAATGGATCAAAGGAAAAAAATTAAACGATGTCAAGACTCTGGATTTAAAATACCAAAACTGTATCACTAAAATTATAATACAAATATAAAACAAATTAAAATTTCCAAATTTTTTAAAATGTTCAGTAGAAATGCTGTTTCATCTAAGGAAAAAACTGTGAACAGAGTGAAGGAATGATAAGAACAAGGTACAAGAACACGAGAGGAGAACAAAATACGGTGACGAATCAGACTCAGAAGCACAGACCGTGGCCATTAACTGGCCAAGTAAGTGGTCTCAACACCCTGGTCTCCAAGGGTCCCGCAGAGCCACCACTGGTGCCTGAGGAAAATAAATACCAGGATCTGGGCAAATCGTCACAATTTGTGAGCAAGAGAAAATTTTATTTTATTAGAGAATAAGCAGGTATCTTACTAATAATTTGCTTTTGTTTTGTTGTGTAGTCTTTGTTTTTTTGTTTTTAGTGTTCCTGGGGATTGAACCCAGGACCCTCAGTAAGTAGCCCAGGCTAGGTTCAAAGCCGGCAATCCTCCTGTTTCAGCCTCCCAGAGTGCTGGGATTACCGGTGTGCACCACCATACTAAGAATCTTGGTAAAGCCTATCAAAATTGATGAGGCACTATACACTCAGTACTAATGCAAACATTCCACAGGAAGGTAATTCCTCTGGATCACTCCGCTCTTACTTCTGCGCTACTGTACCCCACAGCAGCAGCATTCTACCTGATCCACCAAGACCCTCCCTGTCTATTCTAAGCAGAAATTTTCCGACCACCTCAGATAGTCATCCTACTCCTAGTTGATAATCATTTTTATCCTTTGTCTCTCACTGTCCTAATGCTAATTCCTCTCCCAATATGATCCTCCTTTACACCCCAACTTATTTTTGTCTTGCCCTCATCTATGGTGCTTGATTGGGTTTTGTTTTGGGGGATTTTTTTTTTCTTGTTTTCTTTGTTTTTTTTTTTGGTGAGGGGGCTAAAAGCAGGATTGCCAATTTAAAACTTTTAGAATATACATCATAAAGCCAATGGTTGTCAAACATTTTATCTTATATAATCTTTTAAAATCCAATTTGTGGTACAGTGACCCTGAAAAGTTGATAGAGGACAAATATTACCCCCTTTTACAGATGAAAAAACTGAACTGTTGAGAGGCTGAGCATGCAGCACAATTGGACAAATAGTAGCGATAAACCAGAAGGTCAGTCATCTGGCTTCTGGGCTGCATTATACCCACTTGATCACAAATCTTAACTGTGATAAACCAAGCTTGTACTATGATGCTACTTAAGAAAACAGTCAACCTTTTCTGTTAATTGACAACTTCTGCTAACAGTCAAATCCAGAGCCCAATTCTGTAGTGCTAAATTAGAGCTTAATAGTATTATAACATGGTGTACAGAATTTTATAATCTATACAACCTTCATTGAGAAAAAGAGTCTAAGTTCAACTCTTAATACAAAAGTACTACAGAGTTTTTCTAGAAAAAATATAGGAATTAAAAATTAGATTACAGTTTATAATAAACCATGAACTGCTAGGATTTTATCAATTTAAAATTCATTAGAAAAACAATTTCTAAACAGATCTTTTTAAAGTAGAAACATGTGCTTGCCAGAAAAGGGAAAGGTTATGCACACACACAAAAATAACCCTAGAAAGAGAATGCTGTCTCTTCAAATACTCAAAACTAATTTAAATATATGTTGTGTCTTGTATGTGAAATGCTTGCACTATTATTTAGTCATATACTTACCCGAGTGTCCCCTTCCCTGACACAGGGGGGCTGGGTGGTTTCTGAGTCGGAGGTGTTGTACGTGGCAGCCCACCCATCTTCATGTTCTGGGTGCTCACCTAAAAAATTTCAAGGAAAGCTCAACTTGTATGCAATAAAATCAAGCGGCACATTAGGGGAACAATGCTTAGCTATTTAACAAAGGAGGGAAGGTTTAAATATAGGGAAAAAATTAGAGGCCATGCATTTCATATGCGATTTCTACTCTATTATTCTACAGTTGTACTCAAAGGACTCTTCCTAACATGATATTTTCAAAGGATTATCAACTTGTATGCAAATAATTTATTTGCCATTAGGCCATCACACCAACAGATCACTGGTTAGATGATTTGATATTTCATTCAACTGAAATTAAATAGGATAAATGTAAAATTTTAGTTCTAAAGTCACTCAATCAGAAACAATGAAGCCTTTAAGCACGTCATTATTTTTAGATAGCAAGTATACCATAAAACACATTTTCCAACTAAAAATATGCAGCTATGAATATGATCCACTGTAACTACAGAGTATAAGCTGCATTTATAGAGAAAACTAGTTTAAGTTGTGGATTGCCCTTACAGCAATTCAGATTTCTCTGATGTTCTCTCATGAGGAAATCACCTACCTGAAAACTGCTAGAAGTGCAAGGTATATTGCTAAGCACCTGACCCACACAGCAGGGCTGAAGTACCCTGCTCAATGGTGAGCACTCCAAGGGCCGCTGCCAATGCCCTCATTCCAATGTGAACTGGGGCTACTGAGGCCCGTGGTGGTTAATTCCATCATGAGAAAGGTGTGACACATTCCTTAAATCAGAGCCACTAGGACTCCACTCACTATTCTATCCCCAACTGAAACTACAGGGCTAAGAAAGATGGGAAACCTGGGACACTAACGTCAGCACAGTAGCATGTGAGCACTTGGAAAGCAAGCCCGGAAATCTCATTGTCCTGTACACAGCTCAGAGAAGTCACTCAAATGCAGTTCCAAGATAATCTCAGGTTGTTTGAGACTACCAGTGGGTTAAGAAAATGTTCACCAAAAAGGTTCATACCACACCCTATTCTAAACCTCTAATATTTTGTGTGTGTGTGTATGTGTGTGTATGTGTTTTTTTTTTTTTTTTTTTGAGACAGGGTTTCACTATGCAGTACAGGCTGGCCTTGAACTCATTTTGTAGCCCTGGCTGGCCTCGAACTTGCAGCAATCCTTCTGCCTCAGCCTCCCCAGTGCTGGGATTACAGGTGTGCACCACCACACCTGGCCTAAGCCTCTAATATTCTGGACTGCCATCATCGATATACACTTCAAAAAAGGATTATCAATTTTCTAGTAACAGTATGTATATAATATTCAAATAATTCTAAAATGAAATTCCAAGATATTATTCTACTGAAGATAGAATATATTTAAAATTGTTGATTTCAAGATATAAATTTTTAAAAATAAATCACAATTGTACACAGAGAACTAATGCTACCAAAATTAACTCTGGTTTGTGCGGGATTTTTTTACAGTGCTAAATTTCTACTTGTTGTGTGAACAGGCAAGAAATAACACATCAAGAAACAAATTCTTCAGATGAATAGCCCAGTGAACAAGTTGTGTGTGATGTTAAAACAATCTTTAATGACAAATGATACCTTTTAAATGTCAATATTTTTAAGTGAAACATTTATCTGTATTCCTTTTATTGTTGCTTTTAAACAATATCAAAAACCAATTATCAAAAAAGAATGAAAATTAGCTTATCCTTGCTCTCTCCCTCATTAATCAGCAGAGGATATACTAATTATACCTTAAAATGAAAATGCCAGACTTTTTTTTTAAATCAATCCACATCCAGGGAAAATTTTCAGATTAATGGGAAAAATAACCAATATAGCTTTTAAACTATATATCTCAATTTAATGATACCACAAGATTTCAGAAGTAGTAACCAAAGTCCTTTAAGCTCAACCTTAAACAACATAAAACCCAAAGAGTTACTTTAAGTGATGAGGGAGAAGTGAACCAAACACTAAACTACAAATCAAATTGCTAGAGACAGGAAGGAAAAAAAACGAGAACAGATAAAGAGTAAAAGATAATTTTATTCTATACATGGGATAGCTAAAATATTTGAAAATAACTCTCCAGCTCTGGTCTATGTTACAATAGGTAAAGTGTTTTTGTTTAAATTGCAGTATCTTCTGTAACCCACCTCAAAGGTAAGATGAGGAACGATCTATAAATTAACATCTGGTGGGCATTTGTATAAACAAAAAGCTCACTACATTTTATGATGTGTAGAGTCCTCACATAATTATATTTTGTTTGTTCAATGGACTGGATGACTGATTCAAATCACCTAAGACATGCAAGAGCTCCTATGTCATATCCAATCTAATTTTATACTTCACTGACACTGTAGTACCTTTCTGTTTAGCTAAAAAGAGTTTTTCAACAGTGTTCCAAAGCAGTTTTCCTTTGTGAAAAGTGTGTGCTAAGTAAAACAATAAACACACTTACCATGCAGGGTAGAAATACTGACCAAAGCACAGAGACAAAGGCCACATAAAATTGATTTCTTTTTAAAAGGTAGAATCTGTATTATAATTAAACTATAGTTCAAACCTATTTACTAGGTAGCTGTCATGGACAACACTTACTTTATGGAAAGTGTTTAAAAGAAAACATTTCCTCACAAACAGCAAAACACAAGACTGTTGTGTGTGTGCAGAGGGAACTTGACATGTATATGTTTATGTATGTCTACACACACACACCATAAACTAAGACAAATAACAAACAAACCAAGACTGGATCCTCTTCACAACAGTAATTTCTTTTGAAATTGTTTAAAAATATCAACCTAAGGCCAGGCATGGCGCTGAGAGCTATACTCCCAGCTGCACGGGACCCTAAGACTTCAAAGCCAGCCTGGGCATCACAGTGTGGGCCAGGGCCAGGGCCAGGGCCAGGGCCGGGCTGGGCGGGTCCAGGTGGGAGGAGGCCCAGGCAGAACTGTCACCTGGCATGTAAATGTCTAGCAGCTGGGCCTGAGTTATGAGTAGGAGTGCTCACTGCACTGTCCAAAGGGGACCAGGAAGGAGTTTTCACGGCTGCTTTCAACAATCCCTGCCTTAGGTGCTATTCCCTTCTGTAACAGAAAATCATCACAAGCTAAGAGAAGCAGGTATTAGACACAGGAGGAACAGTGGGGAAAGTCCCTTATTCTCCCTACTGGAGAATACCTCCAAAACAGAACTGTTCCACTTACAGCATGAAGGTTAACGCACAGCCACAGCCCTAACTCCTTCCCAGGGGCCTGGGTGCAGGAGTACAGGTAATAATGAAGGCAGCTATTTTAGGGCCAGTGAGTGGTCTGGTCTCCCATGCTCTGGAGAATCACACTACCCAGCAGGTCAATTATTATGCTTTAGTAGTTTTTCTGCACCGCCCCAGCTTTCATGCTCCATTCTTTTGGTGCATTCAATACCTCCCAGAATCTGAATATATTATACAGTGTTTCACCAACGACTGCTATCTAACAATGATTCCTTAAGTATCATCTAGTGACTTTGTAGCTGTCATAGTCTGTGCAAATAAATTCTCCAGGATGTTTGCCAAACAACCAAAATCGTCTGCTGGGGCATTTTTCAGAACATGTCCCCATCGTTAAAGTGACATGTACCCATGCAACATGAGGTTCGTTACAAATGGCACTGCTTTCTAGCACACTCTGGACTTGAGGCAGGTCAGCCAAATATCGATCTCACAGAAGTCATCGCCTCGGCTCTGAAACCTCACACTAAATGATGACCTGCTGCAACAGGTGAACAGAACAGTGAAAGACACATGCTAAAATGGTGTATGTGAGCAGGAAACAAGACAGACAGACTCCTGAGATGAGGAAGGGAAAGGTAAACTTTTATGAAAATGAACAAGATACATTATATGCATGCACCAAGCCCCCCAAAGTGAACATCACAGTTCTGTACTGCAAACACATACTAATAAAAAGATGTCTATGATACAGCCCTCAATTACCAACCACCTATGAAATTACTAAGTACAAAATTAAAGGCGTTTGGGGAAAAATGAATGTGGGGGACACAATGCCTTAGAAAATGAATAAATATGACTGGTATTTTTAAAACAAAAAGTAATATCTACAAATTCTACAGACATTTCTCATACACATAGAAATATCCCTGTGGAAGAACTGTTAGGGGAAGGTTTCATAGAGAAAACATAAGCTGAATTCAAGTTAAAAAAGAACAGGATCTGGGACCAGGGGTTGTGACACAAAGTATAGCACTTACTTTACATGTACAAGCCTCAAGTTCAATCCCAGCACCACACAAGAAAGTCACCATGTAGGCTGTGCCTGTACAGACTTGAGGATGAAAGAAAGCTGGCCAAGCAACCCTGGACCTTCATCCCTGTGTAGCAGTGCTCTCCACTGCCATCCCATCCCGGTCCTAATTCTTCGGGTTTCTAAAACAGAGCTTTTTGGTTCAAGGAACAAAGATGTTAAGACTTCTTATCTAAATGTGAAGTTACAGGATCTTATCTAAGTGTAACCTTGTTAGATCTGTCTAGGAGTCCCTCAGCTGGGCCTATTTCCTACACGGAAACAGATCCCGAACTCTGAAAGATCAAGAAGAAATCTTATTTGATCCACTAGATTCAAGAATTTTATATACTTATTGTGGAAGACTGCCAAGACGACTCTCCTTGAAAGAAGAGCAACTGTCTCTACTTTGGCTAAACCTGGCCCTATTTCTGTGTACTGGTATGTGCAGAGCTGGCTAAGTTTTGTCTTTGCCCCCTCAATTGGCTTTAAGCAATGCAGATGGATCTAGCCTGAGGTGCTGAGTGCAGTCTTTAAAGCTGTGAGACAGGCTGGTGATGCCCGGCCTGTAACGTCCAAGTAGTATGCGTGAAGTAGGCCTCTGAGAACGAGCCTTGAGAAAAAAGGCTATGGCTTGTCAGGGCATGCAAGTTATGCAACAAAACTGAAGCACCCACCCCAAAACACTGGGTACTGCCCAATCTGTGATATGCAGATCTCTCTCCTCTCTCTCTGTTCCTTCTTCTCTCCCTCTCCTCCTCCCTATCCCTACATATTGCAGAGGTGATTTCAGGCCTCCTGCCTAGCCCAGCTCACAGCCCTCACTTATTTCCCACCACTCTCACCGTCAGCCATCCTGAAGCCACTCCCCTTTCTGCCAATGAATAAAACCCCTGGTTAGACCTTTGTTCTAGTTGGCCATTATCCTAAGTAGACTTAGGACCCCTTGGCTCCCCACAACTACAAATAAGCCTTAGTGCCTTTACTTTCCCCATGCATTGTACTGGAAGTAGTACGTTGGAATTAACTTATTAGAACTCCAGTAACTTTTCCATGGATTACAAACATGCACTTCTATGGACCATGATGAGGTGTATTTATCACATTCGGGGGCAGGGCACCAGTAACCACAACCTGAACAAAGAGGTTAGAGGAAAAGTGTGAAGGAAGCCACGCACAGTCCTTTTGGTTTAGTTGGCTGCAACCGTTAGACTTCAAGCCAAAGGTATCTCCCCACAATCCCACATGGCTAACTCAACAAGACTCTGCATTTAAAGCCAACCTTCCAATCAGTAACTCACAGAGCACACAGGCCTGGGCCCCTCTCATCATCTGTATCTACCAAGACCAAGTGAGAAGTCTGGGGCCTGCGTTAGAACAAGGCAGTGATTCCAACTCAAGCCATCTTGTCCTCAGTCACCAGCGACTACATGGAAAAAACGGCCAATCACAGGGCATCAATCAGAAGAAGCACACATTTGAAAAGGAATTTAAAATTCAGCTAAGAAAAAGAAAACAAAGAATGCATACTAAATTTGGTGAAAATAATTTTAGGAATGTGTTTGACAGGCTTCTTGAATGTAACTGAATTACTTTCACCATTAATCCTCCAAAATACCAAAATGAAACAAATTTTAACAAAATTGTTACTGAAACAAATTACAACAGAAAAAATTACCTCTAATTCTTCCCACAGACACCTGTTGCTGTTGCTGCAGTGCCAGGGGGCCTCATCACTAGGCAAGTACTCTACCACTGAGCAATACCCCAACCATGTCTATTTCTTAACTTATATTTTATTACAGATTATCATAAGCTCTTGATGTTTTGCCAATGTTCACCTTTAAGAACTATTAAAGTCAGCTTATACTGAAATGTGTATTTATACAGCTATTTTTTAAAAAACATTCTTATATATGATACTGCAACTTTAAAAAAAACACATAACACTAAATATTTTCTTCTCAATTTCCTTATATTAAGAGTCAAAAGATAATGACATATTGTTCACATGGTACATGATAAAGTATACCATTTATAGAATAAAAAGGGTATTACACAGGGGGAGGGTTAAATAAAGCACATTAGTTGGCCCTCTAATCTGTAACAAAATTTCTACATTTACAAAAATTTGGCTAATTTTATTTCATAACATTTTATGATAAGGTAGTTTATATTTTAATTTCACAAAATATAGTAATGCTGCAAAATAACCATTCATTCAACAAATACTAAACATCTAATTTGTTTCAGGCACTTTTCTAGGCACAAAAGATAGAGTGGTAAACAGACAAAAAGATCTGCCCTTGAGGAACATGAAGGCACACCACAAAATTGCACGACGAAAAATAAAGAGGAATTATCTGTTGGTTTTAAGTGGCCAAGTGCCAAGCATCTCTTTACTCCCCATATGTAATATTCTATATAAGAAAAAGAATGGAAATCCAGCCCTGGAATATCTTACCTTAAATCTAAGCAACCACTTAATGCATAAATGGAGCAAATAAAGAGGTAAGGAAAAAAAGCATTGAAAGGTTAGTTGGAACTTCAGGATGTGAAGAGAAAAGAAAAAACAAAGAAAAAACAAGTTAAGCATTCGGCATTAACAAAATAATGTTTCAGTAGGTCACGGAAAGAGTGATTAAAGCAGAATGTGTCATGAATAGGAGTTTCTTCGATGAAACTATTTAAGACATTGTTTTATTCAAAAAACTTCATTCATGATCTCTTCAAATTTGTACCCTAAAACAATGGGACTACAGAAGATTAAACAAGAGTTGCAGAAGGAGTCCTTTTTATTACATTAACAGGAAAGCACAAATGTGATTTTTAAAAAATATTCCACATGTCTTTTGGCATTAGATTCTGATAGTACCTAAAACAATCTATTAACAGCTGTTGGCCTTGAATAAATTTTCCCAAGTTAAAATAAACTTCAGTTATTAATTACTTGTCCAGTTACACATCATACTTTAACATGCTCTAATTAAACAATCTAAATTCCAAGTAATAAAGCTTACATTGAAACTCTAAGAAAAAGATTTTAAAAGTAAATTTAAACTGTATATTTGCTTATTACCTTGAGCTACATTAAATTTAGGTTTAACTGATTTCTGGCTGTAACAGTCTAAGTGTATTTTTTATTTAAATAGACATACTAGAAAAAAATCAACTGCATATAGTTTCACCACAGGTGCAGACATTTATGCAAAGTCACAATTTATAAGTCACTGTCTTTTAAACAACTTAATACTTAGCTGAGGCTCTAAATCATTTTCAGTCCAAACACTAATGTAAATGAAATGTACATGTCCCTCAGTTGTGACTGGTGTTCCTACTAGTTCTGTTTTGTTTGTGGTACAGAGGACTAAACTCAAGGCGGCTCTGTGCTTGCACAGGACACCCTCCACCACTCAGCTACAGCATCAGCCCTGCTCAGTTCTGAAGACAACACTGCATATGCATGCTAGGCATAAAAGACAGTCAAAATGCAATGGTTACGTACTCAAAAACAGTAGAAACGTTAATTCATATATTAGTGTACTTTTATCTGTGCTATTTTCACCCTAAACAAAAAAATTCTAGGGAAAAAATCAAAGTACATGTTTATTAATGTGTTGTTTCTGAAAACTAATGCCAAAAGTCTGCTGATAAATTTGAGGTAAGATAAAACATTTTAATAACATGCTGAATAACTTTTCAGTCATATTAAATCATTAAAAGGTTAGAAAAATCACACCACACTTTGTGTTCTATGTGTGGTATTATTTTAATTGATTAAGCAAACGCAATTTGTTCAAAGAGTTTTCAAAATTTAAGAACACAGCACTAAGAAAAAGCAAGATTTTTTTACAGCTACAGGAGTAAAGAACCTTCACAACCACAACTAGATCAGGACTTGGTCCTCTAGGAAAGACAACAGCTTACTTTCTAGAGAGTTCCACTATGAACTATTTTGAAAAGCTTGACAAAAACTATACCTACCTTTACTCCATGTCCAATGTCATCTAGAATTGTATAGTCAATAGGTTTTCTAATATAACGAACTGGTCGTTCAAGGTTGGCTGGAGCAATAATCTTGTGTGTCCTTGAAGTGTTTTTATTGGTAGTTAAAATACCAATTTCTCTTCTCGCAACTTTCTCTTTATGAATATCAACTGTCTGTAAGATATAATATTTTTAAGAAGACAATACAAAAATGTATGCTCTGGTATCCAGAAAGATCAAAATATAAATGGCCAGAGATTTAGCATTGCTGTTCATATTTACTTGCTCATTTTCTCCTTTCTGGACTACCAACTTTTTCTATTTTTAGGTCAACACAGAGACTGGCAAACTGTGGGGCCCCACAGGTAAAATATGGCCACCAACTGATTTTTAGAAACCACAAGCTAAGAGTAGTATTTACATTTTTTTAATGGCTGGGGAAAACAAAAACAAATGTCATATATCAAAATTATATTAAATTCAAACTTCAAATTGTATTAAAACACACCCATGCTGCTCACACGCTTACTTGTCCATGGGTCACATTTACACCGCAACAGCAGAAATAAGAGTCGTAATAGGGAATTTATGACACAAAATCTAAAACATTAACTGGTCCCAGCGTGGGAAATTTGCCAATCTCTGGTTCAAAGCATGTTAATATTTCCTCTCTATTAAGATGTAGCTGAATACAATGATCAAGGAAGCCCCAATGATTAATCCGGTTATATTTTAAAATAAGTTAAAAGTTCTATTAGTGTTTAAACATCTTTTTGGTTAGAAAGGGGGCAGCTAAAATATAATGTTAAAAAAGAGTGTAAGTTTGACAGAAAAAATGTATTGGGCAAAGCTGCTTATATTTTTATTATGACATAAGCCTTATCAAACATTTCCTTAATTTACTTAGATTCATTAAACACATCGGATCTAATTTAGTACAAATGATAATGTAGTAGTACATAGTCTTCTATCTGCTAACAAAGAGTGAATTTCTCAGGTGACTAATACCCTATAGCATCATATTTTAAACTGCAAGTTGCAATTTAGTGGTTTAAGTAGCAATTCAAATGAAAACAACAAAATGAAATAGAGCAGAAGACTGCAAGCACACACAGGAACTACTATTTCTTGAAACACATCTGTTTTATATATAAGTATGTACATGACCTAGGTACTGGTTACAACATGAAACATATGTTTTCTTTGAGGGATGCAGTCAAAAGCCTTCTAAAACACTAAAGCTGGCCATGTATCATACCACCATTTCTGGCTCAAGCAAATTAATAGACGCTTTTTTTTTCAAGTGAACTCCTCAGTCCTACATGTCAATTTGTCCTTTCTGGAGCTGGGGATATAGCTCAGTGGAATAAGCGCCTGCCTAGCAAGCGCAGGGTCCTGAGTTCAATCCCCAGTACCGCCACAAAAAAAAAAAAAAAAAAAAGAAAATTTGTCCTTTCTAAAAGAAGTAGCTGGTAACAATAAAGAGCTGATAAACATCTGACATTAAATACTCTTTAAAATCTCAAAGCTGATCATTTATCCTTCTGAATCCCCTATCACAGTGGTGGCAAACCTATGGCACACATGCCACAGCTGGCTGGCTGTAATCACTGAAAGCTCTAAAAAGTTCGCTTTCACTGTGCATGAGGTAAACTTGAAATAAATTCAAAGCCTATTTCTCTCTCTTTTTTTATTTATCTTTGGAGGGGGTCTTTTTGAGACAGGGTCTTGCTATGCAGCTCAGGTTGGCCTTGAGCTCACCCTGTAGTCCAGGCTGGTCTCAAACTCCCGATGATCCTTCTGCCTCAGCCTCCCGAGTGTTGGTATTACAGGCATGCGCCACCACGCCCAGCTCAAAGCCTATTTCTCTACAACTGAGAGATCTTAAACGCAAAAGAATCTTTCACACTAAATGTCTAAATTAAGCTTAAGTCAAAGACTGACTAAGACAGTAATCTTGTTTTAAGTTTTTGAGGGGTGCTGGGAATCGAACTCATGGCTATGTGCCTGCCAAAGGAAAATTATCAGAAAAGGCATGCTCTTTGAGATCTTGCTTTTAATCGCCTTAGTTTTTAGAAACATACTTAACTTCCCCAGAAATGCAAACCTGACCAATCACAAAAGAATTCTACACTTACAGCAACATGAAACTTTGACACTCAGGCCATTGTAGGGTCTCCATTGTAGGGTCTGTGTTGAGCATGATAAGGTATAGTGTCCAGGGAGACTGCTGTGAGCACTCCCTCATTCTGAGCTGTAACAACTAAAAACGTACCCTTGAGGGCAAAACTGTCTGGTTAAGAATCAAAGACTAATTTAAGTTTATTTCTTACATTATTCACTTTCAAATAGCAAAAAGTTTCAAAATTGTCACAAGAGTTGACCCAAGATTAATGCCTCCAAGACTCTGGGTTGACCCCTAGCACAACCTCCTCCCTAAAAAGAAAAAAAAAGATTAATGCCTCTAATGACTACCTAAAAATAATTATTTGGCAATGTTAACTTTTTAAAAATGTTGACCATAACAAAGGTAATATATGGTTATGTAAATCAGAGTATTAAAATGCAGGCTTGCCATCCCATTACCACACTAGGCTGAAATGCAGATCTATGCACAGAATAACAGACCAAACAGATCAGAAAATGGCTGTGGTTTTCTCTATCACTTGAATAAAAACTTGATGGACACTGAACCTATTCCATATATAAGGAGGGCATCTGGTCCCAAAGATCTGAGGTTTTTAACAATTGCCTATTTCCAGATTTTTTAAACTTCCCCTTGCAGAAAATCTCATGTATTCAAATTAGACAGAATAATGTAGGGAAACCACCTGCGAGGTACCGATCACCTAGCCTCAATGTTCATCAACTCACAATCAATCAGCAGCTTTTAACAATAATTAATAGTTTCTATACAGTATTTTTAAATAAAAAGTACAGCTGCTCTGTTTTTCCTATATCAAACACACTTTTCAGTAATCACCACTGTCTTCATAATATTCTTTGACATTGCAATACTAAAATGCATTAAGTTAAATTTTTAGAAGTACAGATTCAACAGTGATATTTAGCTAGAATTTTAATAGAAAATGATTTCAAATTTGTCCTGAGTTTCTAAAGTCATTATTTGACAATAAACATGCTCGTATGTAGAAGAGGTCTCCATGACAGCACTCACCTGTAGCAAGTAAAACACGCATGCAGCAAACAAAGACTGCAGTAATACAAGTACACGTCATGTCAATGCTCTCAACCGCCACCAAGTCTGCTAACCAGAAGCACATGGAGAAATGTCCTGCCCGTGCACAGCTCTCTCCCATGGCTCCTCAGCAAACCATGTTTCCGTCCTTCTCCAGCTATTACAGTCTCCCTGACCACCCTTCAGCCACACAGTGTCCCCAAGTCCTGTGAGAGACCTCACCTGCCTTGTGGCCACTGGACTGACTCATCCAGCTCCTTGCAAGCCTGAACCAGCTCCCACATCTCCCTCAGGAGCCCAGCACAGGCTCAGGTGACAGTGGATGACAGGAAGACACTGAGTAAAGATTCTGCTTTGGCTCATCCATGCACTGATGTTTCCCACCACCACAGATAACTGAGAGTTGACTGCATGGATAGCACTACCTCAGTGAGCAGCCCATCAGTGTGGGAAAAGGGGGATTAACCAGGCTGGGCATTTTTAAATAGATCTCAAATGTCTTATTAGTAAGCTATGTTTTAAAGAAACATTTCATTATTTAAATTACAAAAATATTCTTCAAATTATGCATCTCTTATAAGACAAGTCAGGTACTAAAAAACTGGGTAGGTAATGTTTAGTTTGTTATTTTTTACAAAGTAATATAAAAACAATAAAGAGAAAATTAAGAAGTGTATAAATTCCATATTCTATGTATGACTAGATACTGGTAACCTTAAGCAACATCAAAACTCCATAAAAAGTTTTATATATATAAATTAAAAAAAAATATTCTTCAAGGTTTACAGGTTCCATTGCATTTCAGCAACCTGCTGCTGAGAAGAATTACCTCCAGTCTCATTACACAATCATTCCTTTCTATCTCCTTACATACCGCGTAACTAATTCAACAAACACCTGGCCCAGTAAGCTCTAGCCATTTCCTGACATGGGGAGGAAGGCTGCTTAAAGTTCTGTGTGTCTCCTTCCAATCTTTCACCTTCCCCTCCCTCCGGACCCTTTTCTTCCCTTCCTCTCCCTCTCCCTCTCCCTGCCTGTGTTTGTCTTCCTGGTCCTGGGATCAGAACCCAGGGCCCTGCTGGTGGCAGGTAAGCGTCTATCACTGAGCTACAGCCCTAGCCCCTTAACCTCTCTCACGATCTTTTGTTCTAACTTACAATGGGCTGAACACAACAGGAACTATTTCTACTGAGAGAAACAATGGGCCTGGCTCAAAATAGGTCTACTTTAGGTCTAATTCTTTTTTCAAAAGAATTTCAGTTTCAATAATGTTCTATAAGCCTTGTTTTAAGGAGAAAAAAAATTTGAAAACAATAGGAGGGTAACAGTGGTTAATACATTGTCTATTATGATCTTTAAATTAGAATACAAGATATAAACATTTGATTGTCCGAACAGTATTAGCACAAACCTTTCTTTTCAAAGAACTAAACTAGAGGTATATCTTCTCTCTCTCTAAATATATATCTATGTGTGTGTGTGTATGTGTGTGTGTGTGTGTGTGTATATATATATATATATATATATATATTTGTTTGCTTTTCTCTTCCTTTTTCCTTTCACCATCCCAGTTTCTCTTTCCTTTTGACAAGTTTCTTCTCATTTCATAGTATCTATTATACATTTTGGATCATATTTACTCTATCAGCTTCTAATATTGGAGACAATGCAATGTTTGAACATGTGTGTCTGATTTATTTCACTTGTGAGTATGGTCTTGAATTGCAACCATTTACCTATGAAAGACTCCAGTTTATCCTTCTTTATGGCTGAGTAGTACTCCATTGTATAAAAAGACCACATCTTAGGCTAGGAATATAGCTCAGCAGCACAATGCCTGCCTTTGCAAGCACAAGGTCATGAGTTCAATTTCTGGTACCACCTCCCCTAAAATTGAAAAAGATATCTTTTTTATCCATTCATCAGTTGATGGGCATTTGGGTTGTTTCCAAAATCTAGCTATTACAACTTATGCTGCTTCACTGTGGTATGGTGTTTTTAATTCTGGGAAGGTACCCAGAAGGGCAACAGGTGGGTCAAAGGGGACCTCCAATCCTAGTTTTTGAGGAATCTCCACATTGATTTCCATAGTGGCTGCAACAGTCTACACTCCCACCAACAGTGAAGAAGAGTTTCTTTTTCTCAACAGCCCCTCCAGTATTTGTTATGGGTTGATTTCTTGATAATAGCCATTCTTTCTGGGGTGAGATGGAATCTCAGTGTTGTTCTGATTTGCATCTCTCAAATGACCAGCGATGTCAAACAATTTTTCATATATTTATTTGTTGTTTGTATTTCTTCATGTCAGATGCCTATTTTTGGATTGGGGGGGTCTTTAAATTAGGGAGGTCTAATGTTTTTGAATTCTTTGCATGTTCTTGATAGTAATACTTTGTCTCAGGAACAGCTGGCAAACATTTTTTCCCACATTGTGGGTTGTCTCTTCACTGTCAGTGGTTTCTCTTGCTGTGCAAAAGCTTTTCTAATAAGATGAGATCCCAGTTGTTATTCTTTGTGATAGTTCCTGTGCAATCGAGGTTTTACTCATAAAGTCTTTGCCTACACCAATGTCTTCAAGAGTTTTACCTATTCTATCTTCTAGCAGATTTATTGTTTCTGTCTTAATATTTAGATCTCTGATCCACTTCAAATTCAGTCTGGTGCATAGTGAAAGATATGGGTCCAAATGTAATTTCAGAATGTGCAAAGCCAGTTTTTCCAGCACCATTTACTAAAGAGGCTATCTTTCTTCTAGTAAATGTGTTTGGCACCATTGTCAAAGATAAGGTGGCTGGGCATGTCTGGAGTTGTTTCTGCATCTTCTAATCTGTTCCATTGTTCTTTGGGTCTGTTTTTTTTTGGGGGGGGGTTGCCAATAACATGCTGTTTTTAATCACAATAGCTTTATAGTATAATTTCAAGTCAGGGATTGTGATGCCCCCTGACTTGCCTTTGTTGCCCAGAAATGCCTTTGCTATTCCAGGTCTCCTCTGACTCGAAACAAAATTTAGGACTTCGCTAATTCTGTGAGATATGCTGTTGGAATATTGATTAGAATTGCATTAAATCTGTGTAACAGTTTTGGAAGTATGGCCATTTTCATTATATTGATTTTTCCTACCCAAGAGCATGGGTATCTTTCCATTTTCTGATATCTGCTTCAATCTCCTTTCTCAGAGTAATACAGTTATCAATTTAGAAGTCTTTTACATCCTACATTAGATTCTTAGGTATCTCATTTTCTTGGATGCTATTGTGAAAGATATAATTTCCCTATTTCTCCCTCAGTGAATTTGTTATTTGTATACAGGAAGGTTACTAATTTTTTGCTGTGGACTTTGTATCCAGCTATACTACTGAATTTGCTTGTAGAGTATCATGTCATCTGCAAATAATGATATTTAACTTTTTCCATTCCTATCATTATTCCCTTTATTTCTTTCTCTTGTCTAATTGCTCTGGCTAGTTTCCAGGCCTATACCGAATAAGTGTGGAGAGCGTAGACATCCTTATCTTGCTTTTAATTTTAGAGTGAAAGCTTTCAGTTTTGTCAACTTAGTATGATGGCTCCGGATGTGGTAGCACAGGCCTGTAGTCCCAGCGCTGGGGAGGCTGAGGCAGGAGGATCCTTACAAGTTTGAGACCAGCATGAGCTACAAAGTGAGCTCAATGGCAGCCTGAACTGCATAGTGAGACCCTGTCTCAAAAAGACAAAAACGAAACCAAAAAATTTAATATGAGGATCATTGGTTTATCATGGATGCTTTTATCAGATTGAGATAAAGACCATCTATTCTGATTTTCTTTTGAATGGGTTCTGGACTTTGCCAAAAGCTTTTTCTGCATCTATTGAAATGATCATGATTTTTGTACTTGGCTCCTTTAATAGGGTGTATTACATTTGAGGTGGGTTCTGGAATCAAACTCAGAACATCCTGCTTGCCAGGAAGACATTAGGCCACTGAGCTGAATCCCCAGCCCCTACATTTACTGATTTACATATGTTGAACCATCCTTGCATCCTTAGTATGAGTCCCCACATGGTCATGGTGAATAATTTTCTTGATGATTTGCTGCATTCTGTTTACCAGTATCTTACTGAGGATTTTTGCATATATGTTCACTAGGGAGATTGGCCTGTAGTTCTCTTTCTTAGTTGAGTCCTTCTTTCATTTTGGTATCAGGGTATTGCTTGCTTCCATGAATGAATTGGGGAGTATTGATTCCTTTTCAATTTTACTAGAGAGTTTGAGAAGTAGTGGTGTTAGAACATCTCTATATATCTTGTAGAATTCAGCAGTGACTCTGTCAAGGCCTGGGCTTTTGTTTGTTGGTAGCTTTTTAATTACATCCTCAATTTCATTGATATTGGTTTATTTATGATTTTTATATCAATTCAGTTGTGGTAATTTGTATGTATTTAGGAATCTGTCCATTTCTTCTGCATTTTCTATATTATTAGAACACAAGTTTTCAAAGTAGATATAGATAATCTTCTAGATTTCTGCAGGGTCCACTGTGATTTCACCCTTTTTATTTCTACTTGCACGGATTTGAGTCTTTCCTTTTTTTTTTTTGTAAGATTGGCTAAGGGTTTGTTGATTTTATTTCATCTTTCAAAAAACCAACTCTTTGATTCAGTAATTATTTGTAATTTTTTTTAGTCTTCAATGAATTAGTTTCTGCTCTGATCTTCATAATTTCCTCCCTTGTATAAGGTTTTGGCTTAGCCTGCTCTTCTTCTGGACATTTGATGTTCAACATTAAATTGGTTAGTTGTGATTGCTTTGTTTTCCTGTTATAGGTATTTCCTGCTGTAAATTTCCCTCTTAGGACTGCTTTCACTGTGTCCCATAAATTCTGGTATGTTATGCTGTCATTATCATTTAATTATAGAAACTAACTGCTTCTTTAATTTCATCTGTTACTTATTAGTTGCTCAGGAGGGTGCTATTTATTTTCCATGAGTTTATGGTTTCTTTTGCCACTGATTTCAAATTTCATTGCACTATGGTCTGATAATATGCTTGGGATAATTTAAATTTCTTTGCATTTACTTAAACATATTCTATAGGTTAGTATTTGGTTTATTTTGGAGAACATCCTGTATGTAGCTGAAAAGAATGTGTATCCCGGTGTTTTGTGGTGGAACACTCTGTAGACATCTAGTAAGTCCATTTGTTCAAAAGTTTGGTTTAGTTCTAATATTTTATTACTGATTTTTTTGACTAGTTAATCTGTCTTGTTGTGACAGCGGGATATTGAGATCCCCCAATACAACTGCATTAGTGCTTACTGGATTTTTCATGGACATTAATATTTGTTTGATATAGTTGGGTACACTGTTATTTGTTGCATATATATTTATTATTGTTATTTCTTGGTCTTGGATTGTTCCCTTTGCAAGGATGTAGTGGCCTTCTTTATCTCTATCAGTCTTGGCTTGAAATTTATTTTAACTGCAAATAGCAGAGCTACCTCTGCTTTTTTCTGTGTTCCTGTCACATGGAGTATTGTTTTCCAACCTTTGACTTACAGTCTCTGTGTCTTTTTAAATTAAATGTGTTTCTTGTAAACAGCATAGTGTTGGATCTTGCTTCTTGATCCATTCTGCCAGTGTTTCTTTTGATGGTTGAATTCAGGCCACTGACATTAATGGTTACATCTGATATTTAATAACTTGTCCTTATTGTGTTATTTTCTTGTTGTTGGCTTGCCCTCTTTTTTGCTCCTGCCCTCTGTTTACTTGTTTGCCTTTCCTAGTGAATTCCTTCTGTTGGTGTTTATGGGGTTGTAGTCCTTTTTTTCTAGAATGCCCTTCAAAGCGTTTTGGAGTGCTGGTTTGGTGGTCATAAATTTCTTCAGATGTTCTTTGTCATGGAGTATCTTATTTCTCCATTGGTTTTGAAAGATAGTTTTGAGGAGTACATCAATCTGGACTGAAGGCTGTTTTCCTTTAGAACTTGAAATATTTCACTCCAACCTCTACTTGACTTGAGGGTTTATGCTGAGAAGTCAGTTGTGATTCTGATGGGCTTTCCTTTATAGGTGATGTTCCTTTTCCCTAACAGCTTTTAAGAGTCTATTCTTGAGTTCAATTTATGCAATTTTGATTATGATACGCCTACTGTAGACTTTTTTTGATTGTTGCTAATTAAGAGTTCTATATGCCTCACTTACTGTGTGTCAAATTCCTTTTCCCTACCAGGTAAGTTTTCTGCCATGACATCTACAAACAGTTTTTTTATATCATTTGTGTTATCTCCTGCTTTTTCACTGACTCAAATCAATCTTAACTTGGCAACTCCTGGATTGACTTCTCATCGTCCCTTGCCTTTTTTAAGGAATCTTTCTTTTCATGATTGCTAATCACAAGTCTGTTTTCTGTATCTGAGATCCTGTCCTCACACTGGCTTAATGTGCTGTGGATACTTTCAATGGAATTTTTATCCCTCTATGTATTTGATTAAGTCTGCCTTATGGTTTCCATTTCTTTCCTATGCTGAGCATCATGGCTTCCAACATTTTCTTAAGCACTCTACCTTTTATCTGTATCTGCTCTAGAGTCACTAAATATGGTTTTTGTTGCAGACACCATCTCTGCAGTTATCTGAGAAATTATTTCTGATTTGATTTTTTTCTAAAGCCTCGTTTAGTTGCTTTGTTGTTACCACTTCAGAGAGACCAGGTGGGTGGCTTTCAGACTGTCCAACCTCATTGCTCCCTGGGTTTGCCTTTGGTAAACTGGATATCTGGGGTTGCACCTTGTTTAAGTGTCTTCTCATTTTCTTTTCCTTTTTAGTTTAATTGCTGGGGTGATGCTTGTAAATTGCCTTTTGTGGGTTGTTTTATTGCTAGTATTACAACCCGTTGGAAGTGACTATTTCTCTGAGGCATCTTACAGGTGTACTTGTATTTTGAGTTTTGACTCTGTTGCAAGATCCTACTTTTTCAGTTTGTTGGGGATGAGAAGTTCCTGCCTGTCTGGCCGAGACCCTGGTTCTTTGGCACTGTGCCACAGCATTTTCTACAACCCTTAATCAATGTCAGTCTTGGAATACCAGGAAGAATAACTATTTAGAACAATTATGTCACTTTTGGCTACAACAGTAGTAAAAATTACAGCCTAGAAACTGAGGTAACCAATACTTTGCCACCTTTAATCATATGAACCAGATTTGTAGTTATATAACAAAATCTAAAACAGACCACAAAATTATATGCAGTATGTAAGTCTTTAATATGTCAGTTTTACCCTCAAGGGTTAAAATTTAAAAAGGGTTAGGGGGAAAACAGAGAAGAAGAGATTAGATGTAGGGCTAGAGGATAACTTTGAGAAACTGAGAAAGAAGACTGGAGGGAAAGAGAGAAGAGATAAAAAGAACAGAACAAAAACCACAAAGAAGATAGACACCATGGTCATACTCATATAAAAATAAGATCAAGCAATGAAGGAGGAGAAAAACAAAAACAAAAACAAAAAAACAAAACCACCACAACAACAAAAAACAATTGAGAGGAAAGAAAAAAAAGAAAAATGTCCACTTCCAGGTATATCTCTGCTGTCACTGGTAGACATGTGAAGACAGAGTTCGAATCCATATTGATTTATCCCAACGAGCCAGTGTAGCTTTTTGCGAGGGTAGTGGATAATCTCAGCAATCCTGCACCTTCTGGGCCAAGACCAGACCCATTAGGCCTGCAGCCCCAAGCACTCCTATAGGCCTCAGCGCAGTTGGGAGCAGCTAGATGGAGCCAGCAGCTGCTGTGAGTTTTGAGCTCAGCCAGCCCCTCTCCAAGATGGCTCCTGGCCAACTGCTCTCTCGCATGGGACAACTGAGCCCTTAGCACTCATCACCAGCTAGTGCAGTCCTTCACATCCACTGCTCTCCTCCACTGCTACACTTCTCCACAGAGGTCAGCAGTCACTATGTGTTCTCAGGTTTGAATCCCTTCTCTCACACAGCGAATCCCATTTAAGGGAGAAAGCGCTGCTGGCTACCTCCTTCCTCATCATTAAAGTTTCTTCCTTCACTCTCTCTGTGGGCTTCAATTCACACTTCAGATCTTCCCTGGGACTGGGAAACCCACTTCCCTCCCTCTTATCTTCCTCATGTTGCTATATTCCACTGTATGGAGGGCTCAGAGAGGTTCTTTCTCTGCTGCTTACCACTTCACCATCTTGGTTGAGCCTCTAAATCTTTCTTTTTAACTTACCAGAAATAGACACAATAAACGCCAGTCACCTTTATACATTTTGTTTTCTTGACTTAAAAGTATATGTGCTTAGATGCACACGTATTAAGAAAAATTAAATGTTTGCTCCAATGACTACATATTAGTGAATATCCTAATTTAACTCCTATTATCAGTTTGAGGTTAAAACTTTCAGCTATTTTTTAAATACTGTAAACTACCAAAGAACAGGCAGAATAACACAACAAAGCTAACAATGGAACCTCTGTAAAATTCACCAGCCCTAAAGTCCAAATCAAAAACCAATCCTAATACTGCCTTATAGGTATGCTGAGTGTAGTATAAACTGGTACACTACTTAATATCATATTTTCCTTTCAGAATCAAAAGGGGTCTATTATTATATATTACTAATCCAAGTCTGTCATTAAAAAAAAAACTGGCATTTAGAAAGCATTGGTTATACCTAGGTGTGGTGGCACATGCCTACAATCCCAGCACTCTGGGACGCTGAAACAGGATGATCACAAGTTTAAGTCCAGCCTAGGCAACTAAGCAAGACTCTGTCTCAAAATTTAAAAACTTTTTAAAGGGGGAGGGCTGGGGACCTAGCACAGTGCAAAGGCCCTGAGTTCAATCCCCAACACCACATACATAAAAAAACCAATAAATAACAATAATAAATAAATTTTTAAAAATAAAGTTCCTTCAAACAAAAACACAAAATAAAAACATATACCAAGAATATAAAGTTGAGGTCTTACATGATTCCACACAACCTGAAATATTTACCATCTACCCCTTCACAGAAAGGTTTGTCATTCCCTGTTCTACAGTATTTACTAAGTATTTGTTTTCAAGACAAAAAATGTTTTCCTTTCCTCCACAGAATAATATTCTAGGGACTGAGGTATAGCTAGCTCAGTGTTAGCATATGTGTTGATCATGTATGAGATCTTGAATTCAATCCTACCATCAAAAACACAACGAAACAAAAAAAGAATCATAATCTTCCAGTCTAAAAAGCATCAATCAGATTTCATTTTAAACAAAGAATTCAACCTGTACATTTAAACAGAATTTTTTAAAAATTTCAAACCTTGACATGAATTGTACAAAATGTACTTTAAATGTTTTAACTATTCTTATTTCTTGGTAAAAAAAAAAAAAATAGTAGTGATAAAAGGAGTTTTCTATTTTTATTTCCATATTTTTGTGAACATGACTTTTATAATAAAAATGTTTAAAGATATTTTAATAAAGTTTGCTGGTCTTAGTCTATTACTGGAAGATATCCAAATAAACACAAACCATAACAACAGAAAAATTTAAATAAGCCACTATTTCTGTTCTTAAAGATGATGAATATAAAATCTAGCATAAATTAGAAGAAATAAGACAAATTTTCACTTCAGGGCTGATTATTTTACCAAGACAACTGAAATGTAATAGAATACATTAACATTTACTTTCTATCAAAGCATAAATATAACAGCACCACAAAAAGACAAAAGCAAAGAAATATATATGTAGCATTAGTTTGTACTTCCTAAGCCATACATGAAAATTAACTGACATAATAAGGCTGCAGCATTACAAGATAAGCTTTATTAAATGTTTCTCTTAAGGAAAGTAGAAAATAGCATGGTCTCACTTGTGAAATGTGATTGATTGAAGACTCCATCCTTCGTAACTGGGATGCCTGGATATCCAGCATCTGCAGGACATTGTTGGCCAAGGTGTTTATCAGGTAGGCAACACTTGCTAATGACTGGGTAGTGTAGGCTTTGGTTTCCTCTAGGGCCCGCTGTTTATCTGCTGACTAGGGGAAAAAGCAAACCAGTGATCATTACTTCAAAGATAAACCATTTCTAACCAACTAATCTACAAAAGTACTCAACAAACAACTCTGCTGATGAATCTACACCCAAATAAAAATGTTCTAAAAACTACTTGAGAATCATATAAACCTAAAAGTAAAGTACTGCCTGACATTTTCTTGTTAAATATACATCTTTATAAAAATACAAATAAAATCCTGAAGCTGTATTTTAAAAATGAGATCCAATGGTCATTAAGAGCAGTGACACATTCTCAAGGTCACTGCTTAGAAAGTAGCACTGATTTGAATGTACAAATCCTGGCATGTTTTAGTTTCCTGAATTCCTTTCCTTCCATTCACACGTTACATGTGACTATAATGCGGTTATGTATGTCTGATTAAAGCATTAATAACCATACAACAATGATAAAAATGGTTAATAATAATGATAAATTTAAAATAATGAAATGCTCCAACGCATTTTTTCCCAAAGCATTTTAAATGTAATAACCCTATAGAATACAAATTGCCAAGGATCATAAACCTTATTTGAAAAAGAGAAGCTAAAAGCAAAAAAAGCAGCAAAATGATTATTTTCAAGGTTTGCAAAACAAAGCAATGTTAGTTATATATTCTAAGTTGCCAACTGCCAAACACCATCTTCTTGCCCTAGTTCTGTATGAAGATTTTGTCATGGAGTCAAAAGTACGTAAGTGTTCCGTGGATGATCCGTAGTGGGCCCCGCGGCTGCATCGCAGTGGGCCCCGCGGCTGTGTCGCAGTGGGCCCTGCAGCTGTGCTGCTGTGGGCCCCGCAGCTGCTCCGCTGTGGACCCTGCGGCTGTGCTGCTGTGGGCCCCGCGGCTGCCCCACAGTGGGCCCCGCGGCTGACCCGCTGTGGGCCCCGTGGCTGCTCCTCTGCTGCTCCGCAGTGGGCCCGGTGGCTGCTCTGCTGAGGGCCCCGCTCAGGGCACCTCATGGACTGGACCCGCCCTCACCCATAGCACAACGACAGGGTGGAGCCCAGCGGTCCGCTGTGAGCATATGTGCTTTCCCACCTCCAACCATGGCAGTTTATATACACCCATGTATGTTATAGTATAGTCTGAGGCAGCTATATCTCTTCCCAAGGTGAGAGTCCAAGGATATAGATAAACCCAGGAGTACAGTTATTATCACAGGGAAGATGACTGATTGAGTGGTAGGGCAACGGAGATGAGGGAGGAGAAAAATTGAATGATCAAATGGGCCATCATCTGTGTAACTAAGTAACAAAGGTGAAGGTAACTATGTAGGACAGCATCCAGAGCTAATTCCCTTCTATGTTCTCTATAATTCTGTATTTCCTCAATCGTTTTTGTATTAACAGAAGTGAAGATAACTTTATATTATACAGCATCCAGTGCAAATTCCCTACTATCTTCTCTATAATTTGGTATTTCCTTTAATGTTTTTGTGTTAACTAATGTGAAGATAACTATGTAA
>PVLD010014873.1:0-50756 GCA_004027595.1 Dinomys branickii | reverse complement strand
AGAAAAACAGAAGAATCTGATTAAATTAATTTTTTACTATATTGAAAATAGACTTTTTGATTCTGAATTTATATGTCAAAAGTTTATTGAAAGATTGGGCTGAAGAAATAAAAAGCTAATGATTTTCATTTCCATGAATGGCTTATTATTTTTGCTTAATTGCTGTTCAGTCAAATATTGTTAATGCACTTTATTAAATATCTATCAAATTAACTTTGTTGTACTTTCATTAGTTTTGACATTCAACTCAGAATACATATATGTACAGTATTTTGTGTACTATGTAGTAGTTACATCCCTTAACATGTTTGCAATGTCTAACAAACTTAGCAGTGCCATTAAAAGAACACACGCATTTCACTCCGACACACCTCGGCATGTGCACAGGTTTCGGTACGCACAGACAGTGGATGTTGTTCTCTTAAAACATGTAGGCATAGATGGGAGCATTGCTTTGTTTTATAGTCGTGTCACATATAGCAATGTTGACAGTGGTAGTATTTTTTAACTGAGTGAAAAGTGAATAAAAGATTTCATATTTTGAATTTGACCAAAATATGATATAAAAATCTTTCTTTTTTCCCAATTTAAATACCTGTTTTGTTTGCCAATATTTCTTCTCCATAAAGAGCGACAGAAACATCTTAAAAGGCACAAACTTGAGACATAATGAATACTTACGAATAAAAGAATGAGTTAGTAAATGTAATGATAATTATAGATTGAAATGAATTAAATTGTGTGAAGTAGGTGAAAAAATAGGATGAAAGAGGAAATAAAAAACAACAAAGATAAATTGGGACTCAGCTATATAGTGACACTCGAAATGGAAATAAAAAGTAAATTCAGAGAAATAGATCAGGACAGCCAGGAGTGTAAGATAAATGAGAAGGTCACAGCAAGGTCACACTTAGACTGATGAAGCCGAACGAAGGGTCCAGAAAGAAACAGGTGATGCAGAGACAGGCGAGCAGGTACAAGGTGAAGGAATTCAGGCCACATAAACAGGAAGATGCTGGGCGTGGTGGTGCACACCTGTAATTGCAGCACCTAGGAGGCTGAGGCAGGAGGCCCACTGAGAGTTAAGGCCAGCCTGGGCTACATAATGAGTTCAAGTCCAGTCTGAAGTACACAGGGAGACCCTGTCTCAAAAAAAAAAGAGAGAGAGAGAAACCCCAATACCAGAGGAAAGGAAGTGAACCACTGCATTGATTCTGTGTCTATGATATATGCTGGTGGGTTTTTGGTTGGTTTAAATTTCAAATTTGATATTTTCCATAAGCCTTTTAAAATAGCAAGAGTGCATGTGAGACTGAAACTTCTGAGGAATTAGACTTGACAGCCAGCTACACAGTCTAATGCAACAAAACTGTCACTTACCATGTGTTCCAACTGGAGCGGCATGTCCTGCACATAGGTGTTATGCTTCTCATAACTAACACCCCTTACTGAGTTACTGTGCGCAGTGTTCTGATGTCATCATACTCAATTTTATTAGAAGACTGAGTGTTAATGTGAATAAAAATTAATAAGCCATCTAATCACAATAATGAGGTTTTTTGTGTAGCAAATTGAATGTACCTATTCTAAAAACAACTGGACTCATAAATTGATCAATGCAGGAAGAAAAGAATTTAAAGACAAACTAATCCTAACTTCTTATTTAAATGTTGAAGAAACTGAGGTTAAAGTTATTAAGAGAACTCTGCCAAGGTCACATAGTTAATTAACAGCATAATTAGGGACTAGATCTCAAAAGTGGCCTTCCCTTCACAGCTGTACGCAATCTATTTAGTCTTGGCATCTTTTTTTCACTTTAGTTTACATTATTATCTAAGGAACACATCATTACTCGCAGAACAGTACTGAAGAAATATTTTAATCCTGTGGCATTGTTTGTAATATATAGCTAACACTGAATTTCATTATTTTGAAGAAAACAGTCATTTAAGTGGTACAATAATTTCCACAAGATAACAATAAAAATAGTCCAAGAATGCTTGCTTTATTTTCTGTTGTATGTGAAAACTAAATAAGAAACAAATCGCAGGCCTGGGAGGGAGCTGAGGAATAGGAGAGAAGGGACAGCGTGACCCAGGCACATGCAGGCATATGTGTGAATGTCACGGCAAAACCCATCTACTTACTCATTAATGTACAGCGATAATTACAACTGTATTGGTCAGCTTCCTGTTGTTGGTACAGTATACCCAGCTCTTGCAATTTAGAGGGGGCGAGGTTGAGTTTGGTCATGATCCTGGAGGACACAGACCATGTCACCTGGCCAAGGCAAAGCAGAGTAGGGAGCAGGCTGGGTGGAGCTGCCAGTGGCTGGTGGCTGGGAAGGAGAACAGGATAAGGCCCCAGAGCACAGGGCCAGGAGCCACATACGACGCCGGAAGCCGCATCTGACTCACCCAGCAGTGCGCTTCACCGACCCTCCAGGTGGCTTTCCAGCACGTGTGGCTGATCACCCAGCTTTCTCCCACTCCCACCATGACACACAAACCCGCTTCCTGAAAGCACACTGGATTTCCAAACACAGACACAACAAGGTCATCATGTCACCTAGTGAGGCAGCTACCCTACACACAACCAGAAGTGTACTAATCCCTCCCCAAGGTCTCAGCAGTTCTAATATTGTTTAGAAGTCCAAGTTCAAAGTCTTCAGGCTGGAGATGTGGCTCAGTGGTAGAGCTCTGGCCTTGTGTGTACCAGGCCCTAGGTTCAATCCCCAGCACCAGAAAAAAAGAGAAAGAAACAAAGTTTCTTGGAGGCCTGAGACAAACTAAGCTGTAAACCCCTGAAAAATCAGAATGCCAATTACATATTCCCAACACGTGACATACAGCAACGCAGGTAAATACTCCGTTCCAGAAAGGAAAGAAGATGGGCGGAGGCGGGAGCAGGACCAAGCACCTGGCTGAGCAGCACGAACACTAACTCCCGCTGTTCTGTGTCTAACAGTAGGAAATACAGTGGTGAGATGTAAGTTCCAGACAGCTTGGGCCTTGCTAGTTTCACATGGCCTCTCCCTTGGACTGGGTGTCCTTGCTGCCCACGACTCTGAAGACTTTTCATATTACTGGCATCTCTACATTCCTGGGGTCTCCACTGTACCACTGGATGCATTCCCATGGCTTCATATGTCCACCTCACATGAGCATGCTACCTGGCCACCCAGACCTTCCTTTAAAATTTAATGGAAGCCTCCAGAATCCTACAACGCTTGCATTTTATACGCCCATGTGGTAATGCCAGCATCGCATGGACAATGCCAAGGTCAGTCACCAGCAGAACCATGGCTGCGGCGGGCTCCGAGTCCCTCAGCGGCTGAGCATGGTGAAATGAATTCCTGAAAACCAGCTGCTCAGATGGCCCTTCCCCAGCACCTCAAATGAAAGGTCTGCACTTTTGGCCCCTGAGCCAACACTGGACGAGGTCTTGCCGATGCCAGAGACCCCCTCAAAGCACGCTTCTCCTAGTCCATTTGTATAGCACTCGATCTCTTGAACAGTGCTGGTGTCTTCAGCAACCATAGCTTCTTTGGACCAAAATTTTACTTTTTGGAAATATTCCTGCTCTGCTTCTTTTTCTCCTTCTTCTCATTAAATATCTGAAAAAAACAGTCGGAATTATCCATCCCATAGCCTAAACCTAGGGATCCGTGCAATTTTGTGCACAAGATTATTTAATTCATACCCCTTACTCAGACTTCTTCAGAGTCTCTGGAGATGGGCAGGACAGACCAGCTCTTTCCCAGAGTGTCACAACATGGCCTCTAGTCCGGCTCCCCGTGGAGCCCTTGGACCCAAGTGGACCTCGTGACCCCGGCAGTTCCTGTCTGTGTTCCTGTCAGCAGCCTGGCCTTCTGAGGCCCAACTGGAATGGCCGTCGGGTTCCGGTTACAGTGTTTTAGGTCTTCTTTAGTCCACTTCTCCAAATTTTTCCAAACTCCTCCCTCAAACCAGCTCTAATGGCTTCTGAGCTATGTGGTCAGAGCAATATCCCCTTCTCCCCGGTATCAGTCTGCATCGCTCAGCTTCCCCACTGCTGGCCCAAAAAAATCCTGACACCTTTAGTTTAAAGAAGAAGAGACTTAATTTGGCTCCTGGTGGCAGAGGACTTAGTCCACTGTTAGGTGGAACCAACATGGAAACATCATGGTGGAATAAAGCTGCTCCTGGTGCCCGGCAAACAAGAACAGCTCCAGAGAGGACGGGCTGGAGAAAATGCCTCGCGTCTCCATGAGCCTCCCGGGCAGTCTGGGAAGTGCGCTGCATGAACCTCCCAAGTGGTTCTCAAGGCAAGTGAGCCATCTCGCACATCTGTCACATGCATAAATACTAATGTAGTTACAGGTAGGGACATGCACATATACTGTAGTATTGGGAAAGGATGTAGAATACAAGTATTGTGCTTATTGTATATACCTTTGCTTTTCTAAAACATTATGTAGATGTATTACCTACTTCATGTATTAAATGAGTTAACATCTAAAGCATACAATACTCTATATTTGCAATATTTGCATATTCACAAGGGTTATACATGTTAATGCATTCTCATATTTATGTAGACAAAGTTTGAATTTTTTCTGGAAGAATTTTGTTAATTTTTAAAATTCCTATCCCCCAGGAAGCAAATACACAATTACTTTTATTCCAAAAGAGGCAATGTCAGCTGTTAAAAAAAGGATGAATCCTATATTTGGTAGCATAAGTAAGGTGTAATAATCTTTTTTTTTTTTTTTTTTTTTTGGCGGTACTGGGGATCAAACTCAGGACCCTGCGCTTGCTAGGCAGGCGCTTATTCCACTGAGCTATATCCCCAGCCCAAGGTGTAATAATCAAAGAACAAAATCTTTAAAAGGAAGAGTATGTGAGCTACTGGAGCCTTGGGATGCTCACAGTAACTTACACACCGCTTCTTATTCAGGGCTGCATTTCCAATTGCTCCTTGGGAAAAAAAGATAATTATTATACTGTAGTGATTACGGCTTTCATCTCACAAGAGAAGCAATGCTGATATAAGCATATCTTAAAGAATATAACTCTACTTTGTTGATAAAATTATTTATACATAATATTTTCAAGGAATATATTAATAACAAAAGATGCATTTCTCAAAGAAGCATTAGCTTTCTGGCAAACTTTTGTGCTCAGTTTGTCCTTAAAAAATGCACATACATAAGCAAAATCAGTTTATGAGATTCTTGTGTGTGGGGGTTACCAGGGTTTGAACTCAGGACCTTGCACTTGCCAGGCAGGCACTTATTCCACTGAGCTACATCCCCAGCACAAGTAAAGTCACTTTAGAACTTGATTCTAGATTATTCATAACCGACTACCTCTCTCACAGAAAAACCAGTGAAAATCAATAGCAAAAAAATAAAATTAAATGGATAATAAATATAAAGAGGAGACATACAAATGGCCAAGAAGTACGTACATGCTGTTTCACTGGTTATCAGGAGAGCTACATTCTCATATTTATTGCAGCTGATTCTCTACAACCAAGTAATGAGAACAATGTACATGTTCACTCCCTGATAAATGGATAAAGAAAACACACTATCTGTATATAGTAGATGCTATGGTTGATACATTGTGTCAGCTTGGGGAGTCTAGAGGTTTCGCTGAGTGATTCAGCAGGAAGCCAGGGTGCTTACTTTGTATACATTCTTAGCCTGTGGAAGTGGAGGGCATGGAGGTTATGCGAGAGGTACACGCCCCCTAGGTGGGGGTAGGCTGTTTACAATATAGGGGAGAAAAGGAGGCTCCCTGCAGAGAAAAAAGTAACCAAGACAGTAGAGTACTATGCAGCCATTAAAAGTGAAAATTTGCAACAATATGAATAGAACTGCAGAGCATTATGAGTGAAATAAGTCAGTACCACATGATGTAAAATCTAAAAAAGTTGATCTCATGAAACTTGGGAGTAGA
Source organism: Dinomys branickii (assembly GCA_004027595.1). Classification (NCBI taxonomy): domain Eukaryota; kingdom Metazoa; phylum Chordata; class Mammalia; order Rodentia; family Dinomyidae; genus Dinomys; species Dinomys branickii. Next base: position 44,811 of record PVLD010014873.1, on the reverse strand, counting down.
AGGATGGTTAGCGGAGGCTGAGGAGGACTAAGGGGAAGAACGGGTGGCGAAAGGCTGAGCATGTGTGCTACAGTACAGTTAGGTGGGGGAAGGAGCTGCGAAGACATTGCAGCACAGTAGGATGACTGCAGATGACAATGTGTATTGTACACCTTAAAAAGAGAGAAAAGGAAGGTCGCGCATGGTGGGGCATGCACCCGTAATCCCAACACTTGAGAGGCTGAGGCAGGAGGATCACCTCAAGTTCGAGCTAACCTGGGCTACGTAGTGAGTGTTAGGCCAGCATGGACTACATGGAGAGACCCTGTCTCAAAAATAAAAAAAATTTTAAAAAACAGAAAACAAAAAAAAAGAGAAAAGGAGTATTCATGAGTAAATGTTCAAGAAGACAGGTATGTGTACCTGACTGCAATGAATGCACAGATGGAGATGCCACATTGCGGTACCCCACAAATATGTATCATTTTGTGTTTTTGTGCATCAGTCAAAACTAAGTGCAGTTAAAAATCAAAAAGTGGAAAACCATTGAAGATAAAACTAAATTTTACACTTAAATTTGATGAGTCTGTATATTTTTAACCCCCAATCTAAAAATAACTAGTTGAATGTCAATGAGAAAAATAAACCACAAGAAAAATTATCCCTACAGCTAGTCAGTAGAGTCATATAGAGTAGATCAAAATTAAAGCACAAAGCCTGTACCTGGATTGCATATGCCCAAACTATAATCTTGCCTTCTCTTTCACTTGTCTGAACTATATTTAATTTATGCCTTTCTAGAACTATTTTAACAAACAGGGGATTTTTTAAAAATATTGTACTGACTCTTCTTTAGCCACCTGTGGATTTTCCATGTCTTGTACTAAATATTAGAAGAAGTTCCATAACAGTGTATGTCCCTCTGCAAGGCTGCCCTGTCTTTGTTAGCTTTCAGTTGTGGTACACTTATAAATGCAGCACTTTGTGGTATCTACTAAACTGAGCAAAATCAGAAAGCAACATGTAGAAAATGCCTGAGTGCACATTCTAGAAGCAAATACGTGCCCGTGCTTTTCAGATTATGCACCACACTACCATGAACTACTCACAGGTACTATATTTTACTAAATGAACCAAGACTATTTCCTGTCACAATTTGTCACTGTGAAGCAAATGTCTAAATCTGAAGTGGTAGAAATTGATCTTTCATTATATTTTTAAATACACAGAGCATGCTGAGATTAAGTATTTAGAATTCATATCCAAGTGTATTGCCATAACGTATTTTAATAAGGTCATAAAAAATGAAGTAATTTTTATACAATGTGGAAATGCTGTGAAGTGTAGCATTCAAGTGATGTTTATCTATGAGGTGTATCCATTTAATGATTCTCTTTTCATAAATTTCATTTCCAATTGTGGAGTTGTGTCATACACAGACTAATTAATGTGACTTATCCTGTGGCTAAGCACAAATGTTTTTCACTTTCCCTTTATCCTTTCACCTTGTGCAAAATTACTATTCCCCTCAGCGCCTCATTCATCTCTCCCACTCCCCTAGGGAGTCCCTCGTGCAGAACGACTAGGAGGTGGATAGAGAGGGGCAGCAATCTGGAGCCTCATCATAAAATGTGATAGGCCAGGCTCCAAGTCCAGGCACTCCTACCACTAATACTGGGGAGATTATTCGTATAGAATATAGAGCCACCGTTTCTTAAAAAAACTAAGTCAAAAAGAGTGAAGGGTAATTTGAACCTGTATTATTAGGAATAAGCACATGGTTTTTGCTCCTAACAGATATGAAAACAGGCATTCCTAAACACATACATCAAAACTTCTTTGTTATGATTTTGGCCCTGATTTAGAACTATAATTGACCTTTGAGGTATAGATTATACTCTTAAATCATGCCTGTCAGTCATTTGCTTTGCCTTCTTCTGGTTTTTAAATAATGGGTGGATTTATGCAGATTTGTATTACTTGAGCTTATTCTTGGCCACATTCTGAAGGGTTTTGCTAGTTTTGGTATTTCAGCTTGTTACAGAACTAAAAAAGCCAAGTCACTTGAACTCAGACTATCTAATGCCTTACGCATGTTTCCCACAGAAGTCAATCTGTACATCTCATCAACTGCCAGGAGGAAGCTTGCAGGCAGGTGAGTGATGCTTTGAGGAGAACCTATCAGCAACGATGGCCGAGGCTCCAACCAGGTGCAAGGTTAGGTCCGCCAGGTTCCTTTCCCATACCCATCTCTGGGAATAGTTCCATTTGTACCCTTTTAAGGACTAAATACAGACCACCAGGCACAACATGCCAGACACACAAAAACAGATGAGAAGCTTGCATTTTAATCCAATAAATTGAATTTTAAAATTTGATTTATAATGTCTACTGGGTGTTATGGGTTTAGGCACCAGTGGTAAGCATTTCACGTATGTGATTGAAATGAACATTACTTTAAGTATCCAAACTTGTTTCTTGTAAGATTATTGTCTCTTCATTTGCCCAAGTTTTCTGCACTTTATTTTTACCTATGACTTTTCCATAACATCATGGAAAATTAAGTCGTCCTCTAAATCAGCAGCACCATCACAGGATCTGCTTGTCACTCCGACACACTTCTACCCTGGACTTTGTTACCATTGCTGTAATGTTTATTCTCTTATTAGTAAAATAATCTTAACTGCCTTACATTAAAATACTATATTACAAATCACTAGAATACTTTCTCTAGAGGAGTGATCCTTATACCCTTACATATTCATTTAAGAGACATGAGGCATATGGCAGGCATTGTGAGGTAGATCTGTACCAGCAGAACTGTCTTCAGTACTGAGGAAACACAGAGATTAATAAGACTTTTAAACCTAAGTGTCACAGAGAGGTAGTTACATACAGGGACTGGAATCTTCCTTACTGCTTTTGTAATAATCCCTAGCACATAGCTGTCTGAATAAATAATTTTGCTAGGGTAGAGCTTAGACAATAAGAAAAGTCCTACGTGTAAAACTCAGAGGTGGTGAGAGGAAAAATGGGAGCATGTATGTCCCTAGTGAAGGGAAGGGAAAGCCAAGATTGTTCTCCCCTGAGTCTTCACTGTCTCCCCCGGCCCAGGGGTGTCTCCCTGGACCGAGACGTGTGGAGGGGCTGTCTGGGCTGTGTTTCCAGGACAGATGGGTTTGGGCTGCAATAGATCCCACAGCAGACGTGACAGAGGGGAGCTGCCCTCATTAACCACGGCTGTGAGTCACAGCGCCTGCTGCAGATGTTGCTGCCGTGCGGCCCCCTGCCCAGAAACTGTCATCCAAAGAACATGGTGCCATCAAAGGCAGCACCTGGAAAGAAGTATCTGTGTTTGGAATTACGTGACATATTTAAATTCTACATATACAACAGTAGAAAATGACTGGAAAATGCAAGGTTGCCTCATGCATTCATATTGCAATTGTGAAAGTTGCCTTTGATTAAAATGTTATGCTATAGTGTTAATTGCATACCACAAGGAAAATAGTAGGTAAATTTACAGCTGTCCTTGTATGTCAATCTGATGTGTCACTTAAATAGAAGACTAATTTCCACAAGGCAAATACAACAAGAAAGATTGCTTTTGAATTTCCTAGCGTTTCAGAGACCAGTAACAAAGGTCATACAGGTTTGGGGTGAGTGAGGTATTCCGGGTGGTCGTGATCGGACTGTGACAAGGAACATAATCTTTGTTCCTGCTAGCTCAGCATGTGACGTGAGGGCTGCTGCCTACAACTTTATTACCTAATTCTTTAAAAAGCCTGTCACTGTTGTCCAAGACAGAGCCAAGATTGGACCATCTTCATCAGGTTCTAGTGTTCTGAGTGGAATCAGTAAATGTGAAAAGGATTCCATAATTAAGAATGGATCACTTACTTCCCTATGTATCATGACCTCCTACTTCTTTGCATTTGGTTAGGTGGAGCAAAACATAAAATGTTTAAGAAAAAATGTAATCATTTCCCCCCATTTTATTCATCTCATCTTCCTAAATAATGACCTACTGTACTTACATTTCTTCACTGTTCTTTATGTTATAAAGTGCATTTACTGCACACATACTTACAAGGACATGGCAAACTTTCTGTAACATGCTGGGTTTCTCACTTGATCCTATGTTACAAATTAAAACCCAGATTAATAGGGTTGCAAGAGTGGTATAAACATGCTCCTTGCAGAGCTCTTGACCTTCGGCACCTATCTGCTTTCCTGTCTTCCGAGAGTCAGCAATTAGTTTCTTGACCATTAAATACACTTTAAAGCACCCATGCTCAGTGATCCAGTGATAGTTCTAAGAAATTTGCATAGAACAAAGTCAGTGCACACAAGTTAATGTAGGCCTGACCTTTAATAAGCGATCATCATGCCTTCCTTTCAACACCAGCGCCCTCTTACAATACAGATAAGCAGGCTTGTGACCACACGCACATACATGCACACACACGCACACACACTTTGATGTCTGAGTGACTGTCGGGCAATTTCTGCTGTTGCATTAGTGTTTTAGTTTTGTTGTGCAGTCAGCCTTTAGCCTTCTTACCATCATGAATGTCTTTTGCTTTATGAACAACTATTTTTTTAAAATGAGTTTATTTGGCCTTGATCAAAATACTTTGTAAATAAATCATCAAGATCTTTGAATAAAATATTATACATATATATAATATATATATACATATATATATGTATAAAATCTTTACCAGACTGATCTAAATTTTTATATTTGCTATGCTCATGGTAAAATTTATATAACTTATTTAATAGAAGGGAAGAAAAAAGAGTGAGAAAAGAAGGGAAGTAGGAAGAAAAGATGAGAGAAAGATACAAACTACAAGAAATATATTTATCATTAATACTTTAAAGATAATAATGAATTACCACTAAAAAGAGTACAATGGCCCATACTTTGCAATTGTAAAATAGGTTTTCAAGCACAAACACAATTATAAGGACTTGAACAAAGGAAAGTGGTGTAAGAAAACAGGATTCACGAGCCCTTGGCTTTCATCCAGCCCCTACACTTTGATTCTGTGTCTTATCTAGACCCTCTGACCATCATATTCATGATTAGATGATTGTTTAAGTCAGAGAAACATGCAGGAGAGGTCTTTGGACTTAGGTAAGCTATGTTATAATGTGCAAATCAATGAAAAAAAATTTCCAAGTTAACATCTTAGAATCATAGTCTACGTCTTGTGAAAAACAACATACAAAGCTATTTAGAAATTTTGATATTATATTTAGTTATAGTTTGTTCTGGCTTATCACTTCTTATTTTATAAGTTCTATGATGCCATAGCTTACTTAACCAAATTTAAAAACTGCCAGGCTGAAAATGCTGCTCATTTTTCTAGAAAAGTTGAGTTTTCTGTGGATGTCAGTGGCATCCTTATTTGTAAATTACTTCTTGCCACTCAGGTTAGAGAACAAAAAAGGGAAAATTTAGATACGAGAGAGTAGAAGGAAGGGCCTTTGTATATCATCATAATAAACTAAACTATTCAGTAATTGCTAAAATAATCTGATATTGCTTATGAGTTGGTTGGTTGATGAGTTCACATTTGTATCCTTCTGTAGTTTTACATTTCAAAACACATCAGATACTTCAATTGAACATGACATTTACCTCTCAAAGGCAATACCCAAGCTTCATTTGTTTTACACATAAAGCATTACTTGATATGCCAGTGTACTTTTCCGTAGCTTAAATTGAGTTAATTCCTCATTAACTGGTTTCACTTTACTGAGTTGGATGTTTGTGTGCCATAAGAGGAGATTTCAGGTCTTTATTTTCTTTCAAATATTGTCAACAGTTTTTATTCCCTTAGTGTATGAGGGAAAGGTGTTGTACATGGCTATGGACTTACTAGCAATAAAACACACATAAAATTAGTTAAGGAGGAAGAAGGGGAATTGGGAGGTTTTCTGTGCTGCTTACACTAATCTAAAAGAAATCACTGGAGTCATTTACTCTCCATTCTCTTTACGATAATTGACTCATCCAACCCATCTCTTTTTCTTCAAATAGTGCTACAATGATCAAACTAGATTGGATCTTTCTATGGTTATGTCTGCTTATTATAGGCACAGTTGTTCAAATAACAAATGCAAAAATCATCCATAAGCATGTTTATCCAATCATGTATAAATTTGCAGTTGCTCCCTTAGTAATTACAGATAATATTTCACATGTGGCTCCTATTTTTTTAAATAATACACAAATATTAAGTTCTTGATTGAACAAATAAAATTTCAAATCAACCAGAAAATGATGACTATGAAGATAAAACTATTAAGAAAATTATTATTATTATTATATATAATCTCTCAGAAAATGTAAGGAATTTTATTTTAAAAGGTCAGGTAAGTTGGACAGTTATTGACAGATACATGTGTCAGGCCCATCCAGCATGGCACCATGAAATGTCTTTAATCTCTGGTCATTGTGGCAAATTGTAAGCCATGGTGGTGAGTATGCCGCTTTGTGTTGGAGTAGGGGGCATTTCAGGTCTGAAGAACATTGTGAGTGATCGAATTGAAAATAAACAATTAGCAGACCACAATCATCTGGGAGAAAAAATGAATCCCTACCACTCAGAAATGAGAAATGTCGTTGGTCAGTTCTAAATATCTATTCTGTGTCAAATACCTAGCTAGTTTCTAGACATAATAACATAGGTGATGCAGTTATTGTACTTAACGAAACCCTGTCTCTAGCAGAAATAATACAGTTTCATAAAACAAAGTCACAGAATATGAATAATACGCTAGGTCAGCCCAGGAGCTGCACATTGGAAGTTTACCCCGATTTACTCAAGGAGAAATCAGCATATGTGCAGGTGAGAATGTTCTCATTTCCTGGTTCCCTTTCCAGATTGTGAGTCATGCATAAGGTCACGCAGGACAATCCTTAGTGCCTGCCACCAGGATCCGCGCCAAAGATTGCTGAGTGAGCAGTGTCCTCCTGCTAACCACAAGGTCTCGCCCTAATACCACAGACCCTACCACAGATAGTGCTCCAATCCACCTCTTTTTACTTCGCCCTCCTATGTGTGTCTCTAGGTAATTCAATGGAAAACAAAGAAATTATTTAAAATTTTCAATACTTAGAAACTTATAGTAAAGAAATTTTAGAGCCAAACTTATTCAGTAAGTCTCAATTCTCTATCCACTTTTTTAAACTATATACAAAATGGGCAAATTAAAAACTGAAGAAAGTGTGAGAGGAGGGAGAGAGACAGACAGAAAGAAACAGAGTAGGAAGAATATAAATTATGCAAAAGACACCATAAGGATGAAGTGACTCAAAAGCTAGGTCTCCTTCAGGAGTCTACTTGGCTGTGGAGTAGCAGACCAGTTTTAAACTTTGGTGGATCAAATCTTCTACTACAGCAATTGTATATGCTTTGATTTCTCATTTTAAGTCATTACGGAAAACTAGTGCAGCTGCTATTTAGTGTAATGTGCTCCATTTACAAAGATTCTTAAGGAGGGGGGCATTTAAGGGTCTAGTGAAGGCGATATGCCTTCCTAGAAGGGTGCACCGACACAGAGTCAGAAGTACTCTGCATACAGATTCAAAGTGGTCTCCGAATCCTTGCAACCATCCATAGATCTCGATGGGGTTAGCATGTAATCTGCCTTGTGCACATCTCTATTTCCTTACAATAATGTGGAGGAAGAATATGAATCCTATACTGTACCAGGAAGACATCTGGAAAGTGGCATACTGAGGCAGATCAACACGTGTGTACCTTCTTGAATTCTGAAGGGTCTAAGAAGCATGGCAATGGGTGAGACTGAGATGTCAGCTCTGTATTCTGTTTCTAGGAGTGATATTAAAAGTATTAGCGAGCCCTAGAAATGCCCTGAGTCTCTTTCATCTAAAAAAAGGATTTTTAACCAAATATAGCTAACCTCATAGCCATCTAATTTCTCTTTCTGCTCAGCAGACGGGAATACATCCAGTTTCTCTCTTTTTTGAAAACCTCAGAAAAAGAAGAAAATATAATTAAAACAAGCACAATGAGGCAGCGCAGCCAGACAGACGTCCACACAGTCCATTCACAGCTTCCTTCCCCCCAAGGAAAGGCAAATCCTCCTCTTGTGTGAGACGGTAAAGGTGCCCTGTGAGGCCAAAGACAACTCACTGTACCCAGACAGCCCCAAGGAGAAGGAGAAATAAGGGTCCATTAAACGTTCTGCAAACTAAAGCATTTATCACTATACCTGAGGAGCCCAAAAGAAGCATATGCACATTAAAATATGTGCATCTCATAACCCCAAAATAAAATCAGAATTCACCAGAGCACTCTCCAGTAATGGCTTACTAGGGGAAAACTGTGTTAAGAATAAAATTTTCATGGGATGGGTTATGCATTTAGCTGGTGTGCCTATATTATCAAAATGAATAGGTTTTCTTCCTTGAACAATTTCATACATCAATAGTAACACGAAGTTCAGTAATTATCTGTTATCTGCATCCTTCCAACACTGTACAGTAATTTTTCTATGGCAAGATATAAAACAGCTTGGAATTCAACAAAATTAATATACATTTCACATAGGTCATGAATGAGGATCTTTTTTGCCCAAGTGAAAACTACCAAGGAAGAAAAAAGGAGCAAGTCCCTGGGAAAGGAGAGCCGCTGTAACAACAGACCTTTCAAGTAATTATACCCACATTAAGTAGGTCAAAAAATAAAATTGCCATAAATTCTAATTACCCTTTTAGGATTTTTTTCTGATTCTTAAAATGTTTCTTACCATAAAACAATCAAGGTAGTTGGTTGAATAGTAAAATTACATTGCATCAGTTTCAGGATATTAGTTCAAGTGTAATAAAATTTTAATAGAAATATGGTTAATGGCTTTAACTTACTGTGGAATGAATAGTACTCTGCAGGATTTGGTAGTATATGACTCGAGAAAAGATTAAGAAGACATGTAATGCACTTTTGTAAAAGATATTTGCAGGAAACCATTAGATGATACAGAAAATCAATAATGCCCTAGTGCCAATTTCAGCAACATTAAAATTACAGTGCTCGTTGATATTTATGATAGTAGAGCTACCAAATCACTTCAGTTTTCATTTTTCACCACATTGGCATTTTTCTTTGTTATCTAGGGCCGGTTGCAAAATTTGATCACTTTCCTTTTGAAAGTGTTTTATAGATTATCCTGTCTCTAAAAACCTCCTCTCAAAGAACTTTTAATAGTCTGTTCTTTCTACTTCAGTGTATAAATGGATTGATAAAGCTCTTCCTTTTTATGGAAGGCATAATAATTGTAATATATTAAGACAGTCAAAATAGATCTTAGCAGAATCAAGTAAATCGGATTTAATAAGCAGAGGTACTCAGCTTTCTTTTTTCTTAGAGAGGACAAAATGATGATGACTTTGCCTTGTTGCTGCACATGTTTAAGACAGAAGCCCAAATGATAGTGAATTACTCAGAAGTGAAATTCATAAAGTACAAATAAATATCTAGAGATTCATTGGTGTCCTGCTCCAAGGTCAACTAAGTTATAATACAAACAGGAAGATAAACTTTATATTTATTTGACTTCTAAAATTACATTATGATTTTTAAACAAATAGAATAATATCACCAAAAGAATTGAAATATATTAGGAGAGTGAAAATAGAGAAAAGGAAAAACAATGCATAATGAAGTATTTCCACATCTGTTGACTCGGCACTCTGGATGTAAGGAAACCAGAAGCTGTTTGACTACATAACTGCCGTGCCAGGCTCCTCCACAGGTAGAGACACAGAGATGCCCCACTGCAAAGCAATCTGTGATTGCGTCTGCAGCTTAAAAAAGACAAGAAAAAAGTTTAGTGTTTTCCCTGAGCTTCTTGAGGAGTAGAATATAGAAGTAGTAACTACCAGAGGCGAGGTCGGCTCACCGGATGTCCGGGGACTGTGACGGCTGTGGCAACAGTGTGTCCAGGAGGAGACTGAGCTCTTAGTCCGTGCTGAGGCTCCTGCAAGTCATGCTTTTTCCATAGTACATTGTTCAGCATTAAATTCACATACACAAACACGTGCAATAGCAAAAGCTAGGGGGAAAGTTTGTATCTACTTGTAGTAGAATCTCCTTCAAAAGCTGCCTGTGAATGTAAAGATGTGTGTATTATACTAAGGCTTTCTCTAAGCCAGAGTCCTCTGAATTTAGAAAGCCTTTTGACCTAAAAATTTCTCCAACTTGCTCTTCCATCCAAAAACAAATGTGTCATTTTTCATACTTACATAGAGTCCTTGGTCTTCCTTCTTTAGGTCATTCTTGAGATAGAAATATGTGAAATATACGTTCACCTTCACCATTCACATGTCACGTGAGTTGACTTCTTCTCCTTTGTTTTCACTTATTACTCCTTGGATCCTGTTCAACCGGACACTGACAAGCTCCCAAATATAGAGAATGGCCGAGTTTTCAGGCCCAAAGATTTTTTGCTAAATAGGTTCCCATTTCTGCCACTCTCACAAGTCACCACCAATGTCTCCAAAAGTCTGATGTGTTTACCGAGTAACAGCAGAAGTTCATTAAAAACCCATGATTTATCTCTCTCTGACTTCCCTGTGGTTTCACTTTCTGAAAGAAATCTTTATAAATCACTGATGTCATCACCTTTAAAGAGATTGTCAACCAATGAACCAACCTAAATTATACTTGTTTAAATTTTTGTTCTTCCAACTACATAAATTTTCTCATCCCAATTTCCTTACCTGTGTATATGCAAAGTTGTTCATCTTCATAAGATGATGATGTTTCCTTTTGAACTGGATGATCAAGTGTGGTTGCTGTAAAATTCCTCATGAATACCAAAGCTGACCAAGTGAAGTTCTGGGCACAGGAGCCACATAGGTAATATTCCTTGCATTACATAAGCAAGTGAACTCTCTGTACTACAGCCACCAACTCACTTCCCAGGTAGCTGACAAGTCATTTCCTAGACAAGTAGAATAGAAGCTGTAGATACCTAGGCACATATTTGCAACTGGGAAATTCCAAACTGAGCATGGAAGCCATTCAACCTTGGACATTCTCAAGCTTCTCTCCCTGCTACCCCCTCTCACATATAAGAAACTCATCTACGAACCACATCTTACCACCATTCCAGAAGATTTTCCCTCTGTCTGTGTGCTCATCAAATTAAAGCTTATTGCCTTTCTGAAACAATCATTTCTTCCACTCCTCTGTCACAATCCAAGGACATTATCTCAACTTGGAAGTGATAACCACTTAAAAATACACCCTCTGCTGTCTGAAATTGACAAGTTTCGACTCTAAGTCATCCTTCCCTTTAGCCGTATCACTCCTTAAATACCATCCTCGAGTACCAAAGCTGCCATTCCCATCAAGGCCTTACTTTTATTCCTAACCAGCTTAAGTACAGTGTTGCCACTTTCAGCCACCACCTTGCTGGCGTTCTCTGCCCCTTTATCTGTCTTCCCTGCTAACCACGTAGCATGCACCATCCATCCCCACATGCTTCTCCTCCGCTCCAGCTCCATGGAACGCGAAAAGAAAGAAATCACACAACCATGATCCAATGATTTAGTTAATCCTTTCTCACTCCAAAATGTATCTGCTAAAGCTTTCTCACCATATTTGCACATTTGGTGCAAATGTGATTTGCACATTTCCATGTATCTAACCTGCTCACATACCAGGCAAGGTGGTGCCCGCTCAGAATCCCAGCACTGATGAGATTGAGACACTAGGGTCGTCTCGAGTTTGAAGACAACCTGGGCTACAGAGGGGTTCAAAGCCAGCCTGGACTACGTAGGGAGGCCCTATCTCAAAAAGACCAAAATTAGGGCTGGGGATGTAGCTCAGCAGCACAAGCACCTGTCAGGTCCTGAGTTTGATTCCTGGTACTAAAATATGTATATAAACTTCTTACCTATGGACCTCCTGTCTTGGAAGAGCAATCCTTCACCTACTTCAGAGCTAATAATCCACAGTGTTCTTATTTTGATCTCTTTTTGCCTCCTGAGTAACCTCACTTTATCATTTTCCCCTTTTTCTGCAGTATGGTCAACCTGTTTAGTTAGATACACTCGTTTAGAGAGTCTTTGAGTCCTTTTACTCCCGCCTTTTGTTCCTGATATAGAAAAATTTCATAAAAGATTTCACTCCTCTTAAAAGAGAAATTTTCACCCCTCATCACTCATCCACTCACACTCTCAAATGCTACTCTAAAAACCACTTCCACTGAAATTGTCAGCGCACTCTTTGTTGTTACAGCCATTGGATGCATTTCAGACACAATGGTGATATTTTCAGGGTAATTAAAGCTATTGACCACTCTTGGCTATTGAAATGTCTGTGTATTTTTTATACCACAGTACTCTCTCCTAAGTGTATTATCCTCTGGCCCCTCTAATTGTTAATGACTCTGTCTCTGGTAACATTTTAGTCATTCTCAGCCATCTTTTCTCCCTAAATGTTCTTTCTCCTCAAGTGATACTATCTATTTTAATGCTTCTTCAGTTATCATGCACAGTGAGTCACATCCATGTCTAGATCAGATTTGTTACTGGTGGAGTTGTGCTCCCTCCAAGTTGAAGTTGAAGCTGTCAATCCCAAAACCTCAGGCTGTGGTTGTAATTGGAGACAGAGACTTGGAAAAGGTGTTTAGGTTAAAAAAAAAAGCCACTAAAATAAATACCAATCCAATCTGATAGGTGTTTTTAAAAGTGGAAGCATCCACACACAGAGACAACAATCATGCACATCTGTAGAGCAAAGAGTGTGTGGGGACAAAGCAGAAAGGAAGCCCCCTGCAAGCTCAGGAAAGGGACTTCAGGAAAACTTAAGCACACTGAACTTTGATCTTCGATTCTAGCCTTTAGACTCAACTTAGAACAGAAATGGATCTCTGTTACTTAAGCTACCCATTCTGTGATGCAGGGAATCCTCAAACAATTTTACTTTACAAAGATACAAGAGTGCTATGTATTCAATAGAATCTGTACTTCAGCATTTTAATTTTTATCTTTTCCCAGACTAGCGGTATGTGGTGCAATAATTTTCAACCATGTGACCATGATGGTAAAGGACTGACATTCTAAAAGTACTGTGTGGCTCACCTATGATGTTCAGTAAGCTAAGTGTACTAAATGCAGTTTTGACTTACGGTATTTTCAGCTAATGTTGTATTTATTGAGACATAACCCCATTGTAAATCAGGAGCACCTGTGTTTCACTATGGCAGCACAACCAAACCAATAGGAGAATCTTCCTGTGAGCTCCAGATTGCTCAATAGAGTAGAATCCTAGTTGTAGCATAATGGACATTTCATAACTTCCTCATACCTAACATATTCAAAATTAAATACATTTTTCTCAAAATCTGCCTTTCTTCTTTAATTTCTCTTATTGACAGGATGCACCTGCAGCTAACCAGGGGCACAAACTAGAAATCAGGAGTCCTCCATAATATATTGAATTTCTTCAGTCGGCATTCTTATTTGATTATCAAGCAGTGTTAGTTTTATAAATTTCAAATCCATCCACCTGCTCCATGTTACCATTTATCACTGACAAGACCTTCTTACTAGGCTCTGATTTTGTTCTGCTCTAATCAGCCCTTCACAATGCATCCAAAATGCACATTTTATGATGTCATTCCTTTGCTATCAATTTTTCAGTGGTTACTCCACACCTACAAAACAAATCCCAGATCTCATTATGGCATAAAACACCCTCTGGGACTCAGCAACAGCGTACATCATCTGTCTTTCCCCATTTTTACCACTGGCATCGTGAACCACAAAGAATTTTTAAATGTTGAATATTCTTTCTCCCATCCATTTGTACATTTTCTTCTTTAACTCCAATTTTTCTTTCAAAACTCAATAAAGAAAACACTTGTGGGGAAGCCTCACTTAAAAAATCACAGGCAGCCTGACCTGCCTGCCCCTCTGAGAGGACTAAGAGCCCTTATCTATCTTAGGCCCTTATTACAGTAGTGTTACATTCTTTGAATCTAGATTTAGGCACTAGATTTAAAATCTTTGAGAATCTTTGTTTTTGTATCCTGAGGGTCTAGTATTAGTTCAAAAATGTAAATTGATGGAAAGTAATTAAATAAATAAATACATGAGTACAACTGTAGGCATATTAAATGTTATTTAGAATTTCGTGAGGGATAAGCCATTAACAGACATAGTTATATTCTGAGTCTGAGAATTTTCTTGGATAAATATTTTCAGATAAACATTCTAATCCCTCCTGTTATTAAATTTTCACAATTCTTATTAAAATGTACAGCCACATCTTAAGAGCAATTCACTGGCCTGGCTTTCTAGTTCTCTAGTTTCATAAATGTCTCACACCCTTGAAGCCAAAATGCCTGATCATGGTATTAATGCATTTTCCTTATATTCTACCAGGGATGTGCATGCTCGTGTGGGAGAGTTTTTCTTTTCTCAAGAGTAAAATAGTAAAGTGTGTCTTTATAATAAAGTTTATTTCAAGATAAATATGTTCTCACTGTACATCATTTTAGAAAGCAGTTATATTTTCACTGAACGTTTTTTGAACATAGAATAAACACCTTCATTGCATAAGCTAAGCCAGGAGGGAAGGTTCATTTGCCTTTCTGGGCTCTGATTTCCTTGGACAGAACTCCTGCCCCCCAGCACAGGCCATCTGCTCAGCCACCCTGGCCCCAGCGCCAGCGAGAAGCTCGCGCTGCGGGAGCTGCTCCTCTGGAACGCTGCTGATTTGGGCGCGCTTTTTCCTTTCATCACACGTCTTTTGAGTTTTCCTTGATCATTTTTTGTTTAAAATCTCTTCTCCTCAGCCCCCTTTGCGGTCCAGGAGCAGCGTGGGTGGGGTTCGTACCCCTGCGGTAGCTGGTTCCTCACCGGTGTCAGGGTGCGGCCAGTTCAGGGCGTGCACCGCAGACAGCGTCAGGGAGCGGCGCGGAACCCAGGGGGTCTCCCCAACTCCAGCACGCGGCCGCGTCCTGAGGCCGGGCTTTCCTTTGACCCATCTACATGCTTGTGCCAGTCGTCCCGAGAGATGCCCATTGCTCGGCACAGGCTCTCACTGAATTTTTATAACTACTATTTACTGAATTTTCATCCTATTGTATCTTTGAATAGAAGTTTAAAAGTTATTTTTCTCCACTTGCAGCTTTTTTTGCATATCTTGAGTTCCTTCCCATATCTTTCAGAAGTCTTTCGTCACATCATTCAACTTTTTCTTTTTTTTTTTTTCAACTTTTTCATCTACCAGATTATTAGCAACTAATACAAACTGTTCAACTCTTTTCACTAAGTTCATCGGTTTTTCATTTTATGATTATTTCTAAATTTCTACTGTTTCTCAGTGGTGAATGAATGATAAGGCCAACGCTCAAGTCTCTGGGATGTCTAAGAAGGGAGTACAGGGACTTCCTGCCTGCCACAACATGTCCATCTCCGGCCTGCTGCAGGGAGTCAGCACTGATGGTGTCAGGGAGGAGAAGGACCTCCAAGGTTATTATGTTTCCCTAGCACTGTGCTTATCCTGCAGTGAACTCGTGCATCATAGCATCAGTAACCTGTGTGGCTATTAGCCTGTTGACTCTGGTGAACAGAGTGAAGCGTCTCACTCATTTTCTTTGATTTTTGGGGATGGAATCTTGTTTTTGAATGCTTCCCTGTTCTTTTCTTTTCACAGTTATACAGAAGTTTACCACTAACTGAATGTGCATTTCAGACTATTCACTTTGGGTGAGCTTCAAGCATCACTTAGGCCCACCACACTCTGCTTCCACCCCTGGATTTAATTGCTCCACCAACAATTTCCAGTTGTGTTTGAGCTGTGACATTGTCAGGCTGCAGGAATACTTGTTAGTTTTCCTCTGTGTAGCTTAATGATACAGTCACTAATTTTAGTACATAAGAATTCTGTATTGGCCACAAACTCATATTTCTGTATTAAATACTGTAAGTTGATTCCTTGTTAAGTAAACGTACTTCAAGATATCAAAAATGAATTAAGTGAACAAAAATCTTGATTGATGATTTACATTTCTCCTGGGAAACACTGTACTAGCATTGCCCTTGGTAATCAAGTTTGTTTTCTTACATTTCTTCCCTTGCATTTCTCTTACAAAATACAGTGAATCTCGCTGCTATGACACAAGATGAAAAAACAAGAAGCACCTAAGTAGCTACAATCTATGTAAGAACTGAAAATGATACTGAAATACTTCTTCTAAAGTATTTAATCAGAAGTACTCAAATATGAGTGTGTTAAAGGACAGAATCTGAGAGACCCTAAATGATAAGTAGTGAAGTTTGGCCTTGATTACATAAGCATTCATCAAATCCAGCGGGTAATTACAATGCAAAAAATCAAACCAAGTTCATGATTACAGTTAGTTGAGAACTGCTACTCTTATTTCAGAGACCCTGGCAGTGATGAGGCTGTTGGGACTTAAGGACAGAGAGTAGCCACTGCAGTCTCTGGTAAGATCACAGCTCATAGGTAAAGGCATGGTGGAATTCAAAGACAGTACAGTAGAGGCAATGCTACCAGGAAGGCTCTATAAGTAAATGAAGATACAAGACCCATCCATGACTGACATCCAAGTACTCACACAGCTTAGAATGAATCAGATCTAGGTTAAGAGGAAGCCAGTAATGCAGATACTGAGGAGAGCCTGGGAAGAGTGGTGAGAGGGTAAGGAATAGGTGGTGGGTAGGTCAGAAAATGCTAAGTCCAGCAGATCTTTCTGAAATAGTCAATGGTGAAGACTGGTCTGCCGTTGAGCTTCCATGGTCATTTATAGCTGGTGGTAAGAATTCAGGCACTTATAAAGCAATGGTGTTTTCGGGTTACTTTAAATTACAGAGCCCTGAATATCCAGAAGATAGAACTGAAGATCCCATCTTCTAGAGACTTGCAGAGCAGAAATCAGCTGGTCTGCCAGTATTGGAGACCTCACCACCAGTAGTTATGTATGATGTTAATACTTTCATTTTGTTTTCAAAAGGGTAAGATACTCCAAACACTAGCTTCTGTGGGAAATACTGCAGTACGAACAAGTTCTTAATGTAGGCCTCCGTTTTAAAAGGAATGTAAAGCTTATTTCTAAGTCAGTAAGAATATGTATAGCAAGTGTTATTTTGGGGTTCATGAAACTAATCAGTTGTCTGTATAGTTTAATCAGTGTTTCATCTATGTCTTGTATTGGAAACAATCATTAATTTGTGGGTCATTTTTGTGGAACTGTCAGTGCAGTAGAAGGCTTTTATGAATTGAGACCAAAGCTGATCCTTCATTTATTGACAATAATAAGCCTTATCTGAACAGAGCACGTGCACTGTGTTACATTTAAACTTCATTATGATTCTTGAATATGAACTCCGAGATTGCTAGGGGCATCTGACCTTAGCAGAAGCATTACTTACATTTATACCAACATCAGAATAAGCATACTGCATTTGCAATTCCCTGTAAATATTCAATATATATGATTTACTACCTATGTGTATTTTTTATTAGAGCTCTCTTACTATACATATGACTATAAATATGAATATTTATCTGTAGCTTTTAATATGCATATGCACATTCTCTCTTAATGGAGGATGAAAATCCAGCTAGTGGGGTATTTGTGCATTTTCACTGACAACATTAAAAGTCCTGATGTGACCCAGTTGTACTTGACTTTAGAGTTATACTTGTAAGATAATACTACTTTCTAAAATATTTATTTTACTCTTACACACTAAATCCCTTCAAAGCACTAAAAGTGGCATTGAACACGTACAGCGCACATGATGAGGTAGCTGCACAGCCTACATTCAGTTTCCGTTTTGTGTTCGCTTCCACCGGGTGTACTTACCCCATCTGGTAGTCTACCCTGGGGCTTCATTTTATAACCCGCCTTGTCCCTTAAAGTTTCTTGAGACTTTTATTGAAAGATACAATGAAAATGCTAATTAGTTATATTTTTCATCATAATCTTGTTTTTATATCAAAGGATCTCTTCTTTTTTTGTTGTTCCTGTTTCTACACTCTAGTTCCAATGAGTTTCTTTGCCCAAAGCTATCATTTTTAGGCTTCTAATATTGTTTTCTGTTCACAGGGTTTAATAACTACTTTTTAATGGATTCTGTTTACCTCAGAGGCAGGCATTCGGAGAATTCAGCTTATATTAGGGCAGGATTAAAAACTTCTATGTGGCTTTAGGGGCTTCTTCCCTCAGAAAATTAAAATGGTTTAATCTTTTGACTGAAAGAGAACCGAAATGATTCCTTTTAAAATGAGACACTTGAGTCTTGAAAAGGATCACAAAAGAAGACAATCCTCCATGTACTTAAATGCAGAGACAGAATACTTTATGCACATAATTATTTCAGTTCTTTTTTTTTACCTGCCTGAAAAAATGGCTGCCTACCCAAGCACTAGAGGTGGGACACCAATAAAAATAACAGTGGAATCCAAGTTGCACATCCTTTTAAAAGCTTCTTTTTCTACTGAAATTCTCCATTTCTTTAGTCCCTTTAGTCAGGGAAAGTCCATTTCATAACTGCACTAAATAATACTAAATTCAATACCCAGAAAGGGATCCTTTCACTGAAACACAGGTGGCTCATGTGCGCCGAATGCCTGCATAGAATGGTAAAGAAGCATAAAGAGTCACCTCTTCATAAAGTGGTTATTGATAGCATAGGTAAAAGGAGGAAGTCAGGGCAGTTTAGACTGGGGTGAGGGAGATAAGAGAATTGAAAGGCAAAATTACATCTAGTTTTAAATCTGATTAATTTGCATAAGAATAGTTCTCCCTCCTACTGGACAACTTGAAGAATAGTCACTGGCAATAGTCATCCCCGGCCACAAACTTTCATGGGCAAACAGTGCAAATACAGAAGGCAGTGTGGGAGAAGCTGGGATTCAATTAGGAAAAATATATCCTTTCTGCCTCCTTCCGGGAGCTGGGTAGGAAGACAGGATTAATACAGAAGAGCACTCTCTTCACTTTCTTTCCCTGCACTTCCACTGCCTGCCTTGTTTCAGTTATTACGACATGCACATTCTATCTCTTTATACAGGATGGAACCCAGGAGCGCAACCGCTTCTGACTGTCTCATCTAAGTGTAATACTAGGCGGCTGAACTCACAACACAAACCACAGAACACATACTTAGTGAATGACAAAAACAAATTATAAGACAAAATAACGCACAGTGAGGACCACATGAATTACATCTTTGATCAAATTCATCTTAGAGAGGCTGTGGCTCGCCGCCTGGGCCAGACTCTTCCTCCACCATTTTGCCCGCCATTCCTCTAATCATTCTTCTGCCTTTTGTGGTGCTGAACATTAGCAGATTTTCAAGGTAGTCCAGTAGTATGTCCAGAGGGAATTCATTTTATACACTCCTGTGAAAATCTCTTCACTGCTGACACAAAGTAGCACTCTATAAATATTTACTGCATAAAGATATAAATTAATAAGGTTGTAGAAAATAATGATAAACTCAATTTTATATCAGCTGGATTTAAGACATCCAGATATATTTTTTTAATTTTAAAGAGAAAAAAAGACAAACATAACAATGAAACTGAGTTTCAAAACAAGTTAATAGGACAATTGTAATAGTTGATATACTGTGTATTTTTGTCTTTGTAATAGTTATTCACAGTAGAAGATAAATATATTATACATAAGATAGTTATGCAACTAATTTTTCTTAGTTCATTAAAAAGAAAGTTTTGCGTTAATATTGTATGGACAAGATATCTGATATATCTATATCAATTTATTTATTTAATAGACAAACATTAGATCATAAGTTTAATTTTAGATAAACTGGGCTTAAAGCATCTAGGTATATTTAACTTATGACAAATACTAAATTAGAAGGAGCAGATCCCCAGTGGTCCTGGGGCCCCTGAGAGATGCCCTAAAGTAACACCAGGTATTGGTATCGGTGTTGGACCATCAGTAAATCCATGCAGGTTTGTGCTTTAAAGTGAAAAATCTTGTACCGAGGTGAGTTTTACATTTTTAACAACTTATTCATGCATAGTGCATCTCAACCTGTATAAACAGCAGTTCTCCAAAGGAGATTTATTTCAAACTGGCACTTGGATGATATGCTTGGGCCCTGAAGAGCAGAGCTGCCCAGCAGTCTTCATTTCTGAGTACTAGAATCGCATCAGTAGGTCCAGAACCTCTGCAGCTCATGAATAACTGCATGCCTTGGATTCTTGGTGTCTCAGTTCCCTTCTCCCGGCATAAGATGTGAGAGGTATAAAGATGGCATAGATGGGCTATAAAATCCTTGCAGCGGTAATGCTTCCAGATTCTGTGATTGTCAGCAGAGAAGGTTTAGCTAGAGGAGAGGGAGGTGGAAGGAATGAAACATGATGATAACGCTTGTTCTGGGCTGTGTCTGAAAGTTCCCTGAAGCCTCGGGTGGTCATGGGTGGGGCTTTCTCAGAGGTGGCTGATCTAGAGTGTGCGTCCCTGGGACTGATTCAGGGTGCAATGCTGGGGTCAAGGGCACTAGGATTAAGGGTATGAGCGCTCCTCACCCCCTACGTAGCCTGGATAAGACAAAAGGAGAAAAAAGACATTGCTGAGGCGCCTTGCTCACCTGCTCGCTCGCTCGCTTTTGCTGTCTGCTGCTTGCCGTGACTTGGTTCTCCTCCGTGTTGTCCCTCTGCTAGGCCACCCCGCCTTGGAGCCAGCAGACTGTGGACTGCAATCTCCACAAACTATGAGGTAAATAAATCTTTCCCCTTTAACTTTGGGTGTCGGATATTTTGTCTCAGCAAAGAGAGAAAAGTAACTAAGACAACACTCTAACTAAAACACTTGCTCTGTACCTATGATGCTTTGCCTGCACCAGCATCTGGTGACATTTCTAATATAAATAGAAATTTAAATATTCAAAACGCAAGTAAATAAGTTCTAAATCCACCTTTATATAAAATAAAGAAGTAAGCATTATGATTTGAGTAGAAAGTTAGTACTAAGTTTTCATGCACAGAAATGAGTTTTGGGCTTCACATTTCCCATTTTGGATCATAAATATTCACATTTAATTGTTGAATGTCAGGAAGCCTATTTATCAATCCGGTTGTAGGGGAAAACAGGTAAAATTTGCAAATACTTGTTTTATACCAGAAATTGAGGATTATTTTTAGTACCATATGAGGAAATATACTTTTTTTAATGTCCAAATAAAAAATTATATTATTGATTTAAAAATTGATAATACTGTAATTAGGTTAGCTAAGCAGGTAATACTGATGTAGAGACACTAAATGAAAATCACCAAGAAGCACAGTGAAACTTTTAAGTAACAACAATGCAACAGAAATAGTTCTATTTAAAAGTAAATCATGTGGGCTACGGATATACCTCAGTGGAATAAGCACCTGCCTGGCAAGTGAGAGGTCCTGAGTTCAATCCCCAGTGCTGCAGATAAACAAATAAATAAATAAAAGTAAATCATGAGCGAGGTGTGGTGGTGCATGCCTACAACCCTAGCACATGAGAGGCAGAGACAAGAGAACTGCTGTGAGTTCGAGGCCAGTCTTGACTACATGGTGAGGGTTGTGAGTCCAAGGACAGCGCAAACTACACAGTGAAACCCTGTGCCCCAAAGAAGTAAGTGGTAAATCCTACAGATTACACTGCATATAAATTAATTGTAGTTTTTATTTAACTTTGAAAAATATAATGTCAAACTGTGCTGCCATGTGACTCTAACTTGAAACTATTCATTTCATCAACACAGGACAGTAGTAACCTTCCAGTTTTCTCCCCTAAATCTCTCACAAAATTTTATACATATTCTCTTAAGTGCAAGTTGTTTTCATTGTATCAGTTATTTCCCTCAGAGATGTGTAAAGGTAAAAATTAACAAACATGAAAGTAATAATCTGTTGCTGCACACAGTAAATTATATTATCAACTTATTTTAAGAATTAAAAGGCAGCAAATTTTTCACATACCCTCTCAGTAATGGTCACATTTCCTAACTGACAGAATACAGAGCACATTGAAAGCCAGGAGTTGAAATTGAAAAATAATGCAAAGCTCATTAATGTTCCTCAACAGCGCTCTTCTCTCATAACATACACATGCACACATGCAGATACAGATACAGATATAGACATACACTAACAGCACAAAGACTCCACTGAAAGAGTCAAAAGTTACCTGTGCACTCCTCTAATAGCATAGAAAATGGACCCACTGCTCAGTCTTTACAGCAGTACTACAAAGCTCAATAAAGACTGTTTACTTTTGAGAGACTTCAAAAGTAAAACAAAGACTCAAGATGTTTTTTGAATGGGAAACATGCTTGTATTATATATTAAGAGTTTTTTAGCTATTTAATACAATGCCCAGTAAAAAGCGCTTTGCAAAATAGTCCTTTATTGTCTTTTAACAACAGCCATGCATTCATTGGACAGTGCCACACTTCAGCAGCTCCAGGTTCTGGCTCTGTCCTCACTTGGTGCCTTGATGATATCCCTACTCTGCAGTTCAGAATGGCTATGGTAGCTGTAAGATTCATTATGCAAAAACTTGCAACTGCGTACTGAAGAGTCACTTTGCCCCGCCTAGGATGGCTCCCTAACTACCCTCAACCACTTGACGTGTCTCTCAGGAACCCAGAAGACAAGTGAGACTTGCAGACTGATCTTGGCGCCATATTGGCAACTTTCCTGAAACCCCAGGTGGCACACACTTTTTTTGGAGCTTTTTCGTTTTTTTTTTATTTTAAAGACAATAAAAAATAAGTTTAAAAATATTAGAAATGATACAGAATTTCATTAAACAAGATGATAGGAATTCAGCAATGGTTGTTCTGCTGGTCTATTGAAAGAAGCAGTTAATGCTTAAATTTTTTTGACTAATTTTGCATGCTTACATCTGGTAGTCTGAACAACTAATTTGGAGCACACTTTTTAAAAGAAAACTATCATTCCATACTTGAGTAATTCAGACTTCTTTACAAAAGATGTGGGTGACTGCAGAGAAAGAAACACAAATATCTGTCAAAGAACTGAAGTTTAGTGAAAATTTCACCTGTAAGAAAACCAATACGCATCTTAGTTTTAGACATGAGCATCTCTACATCTATGGCACCGCTGTGCACAGTGGTCAGGGTGTAGACTCAGCCCAAATGCCTGTCAGTGGGTGGATTGATAAGGAAAACGATACACAGGGGACTATTCAGCCTTAAAGAAGAACAGAGTCATCTCATGTGCAGGAAAATGGATGAAACTGGAGATTTTCCTGTGAAACAAAGTAAGCCAGGCCCAGAAAGTCAAATATAGCATGCTTGCTCTCGTATGTGAAGCGAGGGGCTAAGGTGACAGGAGTAGAAAGGGGAATATTGTGGATGGGGAGAGACCTTTGGGAGAGGATGGAATCAAAGCATGCTATATGCATGTATGGAAATATCACAACAGACCCTAATTCTGTCCAGTTAGAGTGTGCTATCTCTAGTGTATGTGCTTTTTCTGTACAATGACCCCAATTCTGTACAATTAGTGTGTACTATTAGTATGTGTTTTTTCCTATTATTATTTCATATTTTTTTTCAGTGTACGAGAAACCATGTGATATTTAAGCTTCTCTATCTGATTTGCTGCACTTAACATTAAGGTCTCAAGCTATATCCATTTTCCTGCAAATGGCTCAAGTTTATCCATTCATCTGTTGGTAGACATACAGGCTACTTCCAAGATTTAGCTGTTAGGAATTGTGCTGCTATACACATAAGTACCCACGAGTCATTGTAATATGATATCTTTAACTCTTTGGTGGAAGATACCTCTTAGGGGAACGATGGATTGAAAGAAATTTCGGATTTTAGTTTTTTAAAGACCCTCCATACTGGTTCCATAGTTGTTGTGTCATTTTCCAGTACCACCAGCCATGAAGCAGGGCCCCTTTCTCCCCACAGCCCCACCAGCATGGGTTACTGGCTGATGTCTTGATGACAGCCATGCTTTCTGGAGTGAGATGGAGTCTCAGTGTTGTTTTAATTTATGCCTCTCAGATGATCAATGATATTGAACATCTTTCATGTATTTATTGGCCATTTGTATTTCTTCATCTGACAAGTGTCTATCATTTTGAGATGCCCATTTTTTATTGCATCTTTAAATATGGAGGATCTAATTGTTTTGAGTTCTATGCTGATATTTATAACTTTTAAAATATGGGCTATATCCCTACCACTATATTTTATAAAATAAAAAGTGAATGTTTTTCATAACTACCACATGAAAGGAAAGGACTCCCTGCCCTGAGTGATCTAGGTTCTATATAAAGCACAGGCACATTGCTTGCCATTCAGTGTTGTATGAGTAAATGAAGGAGCTTTAAAGTCCTGCGTCTGCTTTTTCTAAAGATGACAGTGTAGGTGGAGACGGGGCAGGTTTTCGCGTCAGCTAGGGACTTACTGGTTAGTGTTTCTTAATCAAATCAGCAGAACGAAATAACATAGAGAAGTCTGCTGCAGACGGGCGTACAGTGCTCAACGACGTGAGTGGAACTCAAAAGAGTTTTACCCTCTGTGAAGAGCGATTACAACAAGAGAATTAATTGGAAAGATGCTGGTGGCACTTGTACAGTTGGTGAAGGAAGTATGTTCCTAAAACAGGTGAGGAAAGTTCTGTAATTGGCAAAAATGAAGCGGTATTTAAAACGTTAAATAATATTATGACTAGTACTTAATGCATATATTATTTGAGTGCGTGTGATGTGATTAGAACATTCTATGCTGAGAGAAAAAATGACGAAGAAACAGAAAAGACTCAAGACAGCACCATGTCACAGCAACGCCCCTCATTGCTGGAACACAACGCTGGACACCCACAGCTTAAATAAAGAGCGCTGTGTTTTGGCTCAAGGTTTAGCTTCAGTCCTCGCATGGCTGGTGAGCTCCAAGGCAGAGCAGCATGACAGAGGTGCACGGGGGGAGGGGGCTGGTCCTGAAGGGAAGCAGAGAGCGAAGGGGGCACTACAGAGGGAGAGAACCCTTCAGGCCACACCCCCGCGACCAGACCCTCGCCTAGCAGCAAGTCAGCCTTGAGTCCCCTAATACAGTCGCTGCACTTTAGAGCACAAGAGGCTTTGGGGACACATTTAGATAGAAAGCATAACATACTCTAAACTAGAAGCAGTTCAGATAAGCACATTATGACAAAAAGCAAACTACCGTAAAGCAATGTTAGTACAGTAGGAGACAAGAGTCATCTCTAACTGTAAGTACTCAAAACGTTAACTTTCTTTCCTTTTTCTTTGAGAAGAAGAGGAAATTAGAAGTGAAGGTAGTTGCTCAGAGGTTTAGTAGCCTGAAGCCATACAGCTTCGGGAAGGAATGGGGAAAGAGTAGAATAAACAGAGGTCCCATTGTGGTTTCTGTGAAACAATCTTATCTTTTTCTTTCCTTTTGGATGATTCTTAGCTTCATACTTGCATCATTGGGATTATAGGAGCCATCTCCAAGTAGATCTTTTATTTAGTAAAATAGTTGTAATAAAGAAATGAAATGTTTCGGTAGCTGAAAGCAAAAGGGATACCGCCAAGTACGTGGAAAGTGTCTGTCATAAGAAGGCTGAATTCTCTACAGAGGACTGGCTTCTCTGTGTGTATTCTAGCCTGAATAGTATCATTCCCAAGACTTTTAAGTATAGTGAGTTCATCTTTAGAAAAAATATATTTTATGAAGTTCAAGTCAGTACACTTCATTTTAGTGCCTTGGGAAAGATGGCTTAAGCCACTACATATAAGAAGTTATGTTCAAGGAAGAAAAATTAATCAACAGAAAAAAGTTATGAGATGTACTCCTGGAATATTATAACAGCACATGTGAATTTCCATCTTAGTGTGTGGCAACTCTAAGAAATTGGCTAGTATTTTTCAATATGCAGTTGCCATGAATTTTCATTTGAATAAGTCAGAAAGTTTTGCAATAAAGGCCAACTGCTGGCCACACAAGATGTTACATTACATATACTGGGTAGACCTTAAGTGTCTCTGAATAATTACTTTGAGTCTCTGATAGACTTTAAAGTAGAGTGTAAGACTGTGAAGCAGTGTACAAAGCGTAGAAGTCACTACACAGATGAGTAGTGGTAAATCTGGAGATTTTCCATAAGCCCAAACTAAGACTGGACAAGAGACAAAACTTTGTCTTTCTATGCTTATACATTTGGTTGTTTATAATTAGACAATTACATTAGCTCTAACATGTAACTCCTCCTGCCCCACATGTTTGGGGATAGCCATCAGCTGCAAGCCAAGCACTGTAGCCCTAAGGGGTCCGTAGGATTGCATTGGAGTCACAGTTACAAGGCACAAGTTGGTATTCTGAGGTAACAGAGGGTCACACAACTGAAGACAGACATAACGAGATATGCCTGCTGTGTGAGCTATTTGCCACCATACATGAAATCTAGTCTTAGTCAATATAGCGATGCCAACTCCGTATCTGTTTTCACAAAAGAAGTTCAGTGTACTCCATAGCTTTGTTTGAATCCTGGTAAAATATGTTTCTCCCACATAAGGGAGACAGCTCTTTGAAAAAAAAAGTTTCTGAGGATCATGCTGATGAAGTTATTTTTTTAAAGAATTCTGTCCTAATAAGAACATAAAGCAATACCATTCTAATGGGAAGATCAATTTTTTCTTCCCTTTCTCCCTTGGGCAGGAGTTGTCCTATGGAATCTTCTTTTTTTTTTTTTTTTTTTTTTTTTTTGCCTTTTCTGGTAGAAAAGAAAAATAGGAATTCCTAGACCTCAAAGGATAGAGTGAGGAGGCTAAAAACATACCAGTCCTCCTGTTTCCCCTGCTCGCCACAACCGTATCATAGTTATAACAGCTTGATGAGGCTGACGTTAGCATGAAGGACTTTTACATCGAGTAGGCTTACACTTCTGAATCCCAGTACAAGACTATCTGCATTCTAAATTAAGATTAAATTGTTAATGGATATTTAGTTTGTTTCCATGACCTGGGTCTTATGAACAGTGCTGCCATGAACATGAGTATGCAGTTATCTCTGAGAGATGCCAGTTCCCGTGCTTGGGATTTATACCCAGAAGTGAGATTGCTGAATTGTAACTTAGTTCTATTTTTAATCTTTTGAGGACCCTTGGAAATATTTTTCCCAGTGGCTGTACTATTTTATATGCCCCCTGACATTCATTGCAGGACTATTCAAGTTTTTAAAAGAAGAAATCCTGCCACATGCAGCAGTGGGAATGGATGTAGACTGCATTATGCTGAGTGAAATGTACCAGACACAGAAGGGCAAATACCACATGATTCCATTTAAATGGGGCATCCAAACAACAGTAGGTGCCAGGGGCTGGCATAGGGAGTGGCAGTTATTCAAGGGTACCTAGGTTCAGTTAAACTCGAGAATAAATTTTGGAGATCTGTTGTGCGACATAGTGCCTGTTACTACCAGTACTGAATTCTTCACTTCAACAGTTGTTGAGAGTTGATCTCATGTTAAATGTTCTTGCCGCAATAAAGAATGAAGTCATATGACTACCTAATTCTTAGACATGGTGAAATAGAAATTGAATTACCTTAAAATGGACTCTTCCAGGCATATTTCTGCACCAATAGGCAAACACTGCATATGTTCCTCTTCTCGATTTGGCTGGAAGGAAGCTCAGCTCAACTTCCTAAGCATGCAACCTGTCATTAGTGTTTTTCATTCTCTCTTTTCCCTATGTTTATTGTCATTGTTTATTTTGTTTATGATTTTTTAAACTGAGGTATGTTTAGATACCATTTACACGCCATAAAATGTATGGAGCTTTCAAAAGCAAACATTCTTTCAAAAGTATCTCTCTTGTTATTGAAGCTAAACTATTTAATTGTGCTTTGGATAGCAAAATAAAGGCAGACAGGTCGATATAACAAGTGTGGGAAGTATAGAAAGTGTTCACTGTCTGGTTTGGAGGGAAAAGCAGAATCCCTACTGCAGTCTGGTGAGCACATTTCTGCATTTTAGACTCATGCAAGCACATGGGTAAATATGCAAAACCTAAACTATACTATAGATACTGATATATTTATCTATGATTTTATGCATAATGTAAAAAATTGCAAATGACTTAAGTGTCAATTTCAGGGAAGAGTTATGGAAATTGTGCTCTGTACCAGGGGTCCACGTACTTTATCTTTGAAGCACCAGACAGTAAATGTTTTCACTTTTATGGGTCATACAGTCTTTATCAATACCACTCAGCTCTGCTGTGGTGGTGTAAATGCCATCAGAAAACAGACAAACAAATGTGTCTGCTTTTCAATAAAGCTTTATTTATAGACACAGAGATTTGAATTTCATACCATTTTCATATGTCAGCCATTAAAAAATTTAAGAACCATTTTCAGCTATCCAGCTGTGTAAATACATGAGACAGGCCAAATTCACTGGAATTTTCTAAACTCTCCCCATAAAGACCCTGCCATGGAACAACGAACTTTATCAGCACTAAGCTTCTGAAGAGCAAAGGCAGCCCACTCAAACCTGCTAGTATAGTCTCGCCTCTTTGGCAAGAACACTCTTTTTTGTCTTTTTGAGACCAGGTTTCACTGTGCAGTGCAGGCTGGCCTTGAACTCATTTTGTATCCCAGGCTGGACTCAAACTTGCAGTGATCCTCCTGCCTCAGCCTCCTGAATGCTGGGCTTACAGGCGTGCATTTCCATACCTGGCCTGGGGAGAACACCCCTGCCACGTTTGTGCTCTACAGTTTTTGTGTCCAAACTCCATTTTTTTCCATGGCATAGCCCTGAAGGGAAAAAAAAAATCTTAAACAACACTTAAGAACCAGACACTGTCAAATAGAAAAACAAAAATATTTATACCTCTCTGAAAAAATATGTTTTTCTGTCCTTCCTAAGGTCAGCCTGAGCATAGACAAAGGCAGCCTTAACTCATATGCTGTAGTAACCAGATGCTTAAGAAAAATCAAACAAACAAATAAAACAAATTTCCTTGTAGATGAGGTAATTCAGTGATAGATTCAAAACCAGACTTCCAAGTACTCAATCCTCTCTTTTTAATGGCTCTCTCCTTGCTTCATGATTTTCCAAATGCTTTAGAGATATTACAGGTACAGAATACCCAATGTCACTGTACTGCAGTCTTACCTTATGAGAAATAGTAAAATAAGCTGAAAAATGCACAGTAGGGGGCCTACCTTGTTTTGACGAGATTCAATGAGAAAGGTACTCATGAGAAACCAAAAATGAGGGTACAAATAAAGCTTTATTGGAGCACACAACCGACTCCACTGACCAAGTAAGAAAATCAAGATGTCAGTCACCAGAGAACTTTGTACTGAGTTTTTATACTTTTACAAGTAACCATGGTAACCACATTACCTCATTTAAGAACTTTACAAAAATGCCACATCATGGAAACAAGGTTTACATTTCCCAGGGTTTGTTAGCATGGTTAAATTTTAGCTCACCTACAATTTGTTTTAACTGTTTGTTTTGCATTTTATAGCTCTGTTCTCCTTTTGTTAGGGAGGGAGTAGAGAGCTGAGTTCATCTAAAGTTTAAGTGACTTCTAAAGTGGAGCTACAGAAAGAAAATGGAGTCTCCCCTGCCCTACCAATCTCAGATGCTCACTTGCAGTACAGCATAGCATTTTCATTTCTGAGTAAGGAAAATATAAGACACCAAATTTAAATATTTAAGAGACAAAAACAGAATATCAGGCAATGCTGGTATTGTGTTCTCTTTGCTTGTCACTAATTTTGAATTACAGTAAATTATACTACAATAAAAATTCAATTTTTCTTTGTTTAAATGTTTATGCCTTAAATGTGCATATGGAAATAGGTGCTTATTTTTGTCTTTATACTGAAATGGTTCCAGCTCAATAATTTGATTTCATAGGTTGCTATTTTTTTTATAAAGAGTGAGACGAAAGTCAGCATCTGTGTAATTTAGACTCAATATTTACTTGAAATATATACAGTGAGCCCCAGTCATAAAATTCATGATGCAGATTGCCCTTCGTTTTATTTTTGGATCAATATTCTGGTTCAGTAATTACGATTTATATGCAAGCTTTGATATAAATCATCACTGTCCCTCTCTGTAAACCTACGCTGATAATGTACTTGAATTTGCAGTTATGTGCTTCTCTGTGGCCAACATTATCTGTAAATTGAGTTTCTTTTCCAGCCCCATTTCCCCCGCCCTTTAAAGAGAAATTGTACTACCTACTGAAGAGGTGAGGCAAACAGAAGCAGCTTCTAAAGCGGAGCTTCTTGACTGCAGTGCCCAAACTTTTTAGCTCAGAAATGATCTCCACTAAGTGCTTTTCCAGAGCATCCTTCAAAGAAGCAACGATCTCCTACATTCTTTGCACCAGTGCTAGGAAGTGGAAGAGCTTGGAGAGGGAGCATTTATTGGGACCTGTGTCTTTGCCTTTTTACCATCTTCAGAGAGATCTGTAGAGTTTCTTGTCAAATCAGTTGTTTCTCCACCCTTACTGAACTCCTTGGCACTTTGTAAACCAGAGCACAGACCTGCCTGCATGGTTCTGGCCTAAGAAAATGCTTCTGTTGTTCAACAGTGCTTATTTTTAAATGGAAATATTATTTCATTTGTCAGTGTCAGGCATTCAGTAAATAAGTATGTGACCTGGTACTTGTTTATGAAAGGCTCAGATACGGTGTAAGTACAGATACACCAAAAAATACCTCCTTTAGAATGGCTTTTCAGTTTGCTGTGTTATTTTTTAGATAAAAGCATGCATGCAACAAGCATAGATTGCTTTGTTACTTTTTCATGTAGTGCTTATTGTACACAAAGGAAATCCACAAATAACTCCAAGAGAGGTCCTGACATTCATTATTTGCTTCTAAATATTATTGAGTGGATGGCCTTAGGGCACCGTGAGGGCTGTGTCCCTCCAGCACCAAGGGGGTTATACAGTTCAGGCTCCTGAGCATCAGCTACGAGTCAGACAGGAGGAAGGAAAGAACTCACAGCTCTAAGGCCAAGTGGGGAAAGGCTCCAGGAAGGATCTCACCGTCACCTGTGTCACATACAACGAATGCGTTGAGTCAGATGATCACTGCGAAGTGACCTTCTGATTGAATAGCTTAGAGAACCTGCAAAGGAGCAGTTCCTGTGAAGTGATGGGTGAGATGGTCTCACTGGGATGCAGACAAAGAGACTGAAAGGAGACAGACTGAAGGTGCAGTTCTTTCAGGAAATCTGCTGTAAGGAGAGAAGTAGAAATGAGGAGGCTGGAGAGGACGTGGAGCTGAGACATTTCCGTTCGCTTGGTCATGGACGCAGGGAATGGGTCCGACCTGTGTGCGGAAGAGTACATGGATCCATATCCTCGGGAAACAGGTTATTGTGGCTGAATAACGAACACCAAAGGCAACTTAAAATGATGATTCTTGACTATAATGCACAAATTTTCTCTTACAAAGTTTGGGAAGCTATCTTTAATAGTTTTTGTCCAGGGTTTTATATAAAACAGTCCTTTGTTATCATAAGAGAAAATATAACATAGATTAAATTTATGTGATATAAACACC
Organism: Dinomys branickii; assembly: GCA_004027595.1. NCBI lineage: Eukaryota > Metazoa > Chordata > Mammalia > Rodentia > Dinomyidae > Dinomys > Dinomys branickii. The sequence continues at coordinate 13,218 of PVLD010014873.1, read as the reverse complement.
CCCAAAGGACCCCAGTTCCCAAGGGTTGGCAGGATGAGTAAGAAGAGATTTCCACGCATAGTGCTTTACTAAGGAGTATTCTCACCCCAGACCCCAGACTCCCTGCAAAGAATCCATCCCTTCTAGGATTAACGAGAAAAGAATTATTATCAAATAAAAGTGTTTCGCTGTTCAGGACTGCTGACTTCTGGCACGGAGTGGCGAAGGTTCTCCTGTAGACGGTCAGTGGGAGTTCTCTATTCTCTCCATGCAGCAGGCCCGAAGGACTCTCAGCCTCACAGCGGCTCCACAGTGCGCTGCTGCCTCGGCGCTGCCATGATGGTGAAAAGCCTCTGAGGGGAGAAGCTTGACTTCTGTTGAGCAGCTGTAATGTGACTGAACTTAGATTTCCTGAGAAACCACCATTTCAAACGCTAAAGTACACCCCAGCCCAAAGGAACAGAGGAATTCCCATTCATTTAATCAAAGAGAGAACCTCTTGATGTCTGCTAAAACCAATATACACACACATGCACGCACGCACACACACACACACACACACACACACACACGGGAAAAAAAACAAAATAAAAAGATCTAGTAGCAACATGTAAGATTGTGACATCCCCCACACAACTGATCCCAGTACTCTCAAAGTATACAAGTACAATATTCACATATTTTCAAGTTCAATCCACCAACACAAACATTTGCATTTTTCTGCTAGTTTTCTGAGTTCTCCTCTAGCATGGTTTATTTCCCCATTCAAATTAATAGAAGGTTGAAAAAGGAAAGCTCTCACTCCGCCTTTTTCACCCTTTTAACACCGTATACTTCTGCTTTATGATTAATAGTTATAACTTTTATATTCACTGATGTACTGCTTTGATTAAAGTTTTTCTCTCTTATTAGATAAGCTAATGAGAGCAGGGATCATTCTCTTCACAGGGAAGAGTTCATCAAACTCACCCTTACTCCCAACACAGTACTTAACAAATTGGAAGTGATTAAGTATTTCTAAGTAGATAATGATGAAAGAAAGGAAGGAAGGAAAGAAGAAAGGGAGGCTTGAAAGGGAAATGACGTGGGAAAGGAGTAAGGAAAGGGCTCGGCAGCTCCACAGCGTGGTGCTTAGAGGTCTCTCTCTGGCTAGCTATTTCACACAGCCTACCTCAGTTAACTGTGCAAACTCCTCACTATCGTTCCTGTTAAAAAAAAAAAAAACTCAAAAGTTAAAGCCCTACAGCTGGAAAGTAACAAAAGAGTTAGTCTAACTCACCAACATACATGTCTCTGATTTCTACTGCATTGAGGCGATACAATACAACACGCACGCTACAGGAGAAACAGTACAGCAGGAGAAAACCAGAATGCAGGAGAATGTAAATACTCAAAAACAGACAGCGATCTTTCCTGTCCACACCATAGAAATTGGATTCAGAGCCAGGTCATAGTAGCCCATGGTGATGACTCAGCCTCCAAACCCCATGTGCTCCAGCTCGCCGCAGTAGTAGGCCACATTCCCCACCGTTGGAACAGCTTTGGCCCTGGGTTAGGCCCACCCCAGTTTGACAGTTCATAACATAGCCCATTGTGCTTGATGCCTGTACTCAGATACAGGTTGTCTTTACAAAGTATTCTCATATAAACTATGAAGTTTAACACATGGGTTTAATTAAGTTAGTTTCAATACATAAATATGTAATTATGACTTGGACATTCTTCCATTGAGGAGAGCTACGTAGAGACACAAGCTGCAGAACAACTAGCTCTTCGCATGTGACCCAGGCCATATAAAATGGTAAATCCAACTAAGCCTCCCCCTTTTGCAATGGATCTACAGATACTTCTTCCAAAGAAATGTTGTGTAATGTCCTGTTATGCAGAACACTAAATCTGCAATGATCTAGAACTACTATAATTTTATTTAATGTGGATGTTACTACCCCTAATGATGCTTCCAGCTCTGAATCATTTATCTATGTCCTTTATTGGTTAATTAACTACTAGAAAGTTAATCCTCAGCCTTGGACATACTCAGAAGTCACATGACATTTTGTGCACCCTAGATTACTGCCATCCCCCCAAACTCTACCTGCCTGTACAGTTATACCAGCCCAACGTGTTCCGTTCTACCTTTCTGCATTTGCATAAGATTTTATTCCAGGCTCAAATACCATTTGGTACACATATCACTGCTCTCAAATCCTTCTTAACCTTGAAGGTCCAATTTAAATATGACCTCCTTCCGCAAAATTACTGTAGCACTTTAGCTCACACACACACACATTTCAACACTTAATGAAGACTGGAGTTGACTGGATCCTCGCTCTCCAACAAAGTTTTCAAGTTCCTAATCTTATGGATTTAGTTCTTATTCCATCATTGAGTATATGCTTCATGATGCCAACAGTACAACAAAGTGTAATTCTGTCTTACAATACTCAAACCAGGAAAATAGATCAGTTCAAGCTATCTATATTTGTATGGATTATATATCTATCCCTGAAGAGTTTTTTCTCCCCTCTTGGTGATCTTTAATGTTAAAAAATAAGAACCATATGCAGAAAAAGTATGTTTCTCCTTAATTAAAAAAAAGGATAATTGGCAATGAAACACATGGCTAAGTTTAATGTTTTTTATTTTTTCTGTTGATGAAAGTATGAGATTTCCTTCTTTACATCAGACATATTTTGGTAAGAATGCCAGTGAATTATCACATACGCTGTAGTTTCCAAACTATCTCTTGCCTTTTTAAGAAGGGGAGGAATTAGGTCAAATTTAAATTATCATATTTTAAATAATTCTCAAATATATGCTCATTCCAGCAATATTATGCTGAAGGAAATGCAGAGAACAAGAGCACACGTGAGGAAGTAACACGGGTTTTGTTTATACTAATGGTGAAGACGATGACAGAACTAGAAGCTTCATTGTCTTCTACTTATCTGGACAGCCTCACTCCCTCCCTTCCCCACTCAAAGCCCTTGACTCATTTACTTTCAGCAAAGTTTTTGATAAGACTCATCAGAACCCATATAAAGTATCTCAAAATAAAAAGTACCTTGAGTAGTTTATAGATGGAGGTTGATTGACCACAGTGCCACGAGTTTTTTTCAAAAAGAGGTATGAAATGAAATGCCAAAATAGGTCAAGGAGTGGGCGAATCCTCCTACGAGGGGCACTGCTGACTCCGGCTCCATAACACATCAGTCCTTTTATTTAATGGTCGCAATGGAAACCACTTCTGGGAGCATCAAACAAGGCAACCAGCCAGAAATGTCATTATCCTGAACAACATTTCCATTGCATACAGCTATATAAGTCAAACCATAATTTATTTTTTACAAAACTAGTTTTATTTTTCTTGGATGATCCAATATGATGGTAAGTTTCATACAGGTTACGGTCAGTCTTTGTTGATAATAGATAAAAATTATTTCACTATGCTAAAATACTGGGAATGTTTTCCTCAAGATAAAAATAATTTTGCCTGAACTAAAGGCTAAATTAGCATTTTGTTAAGTGTACCAGGGCTATTTAATTGAAGCAGTCCCATAACTAATCAGAAGTGGTGTGAAAAGATCTCACTCACCAGGGCTTGGCAGACAGCTCAGCAGCAGAAGCACTTGACTGGTAGGCACAAGGTCCTGAGTTTGATTCTCAGTATCAAAAAAAAAAATTCACCCATCACATATCCCTGTAATGGAAGCATTTTGTGACCTCTGTGGTTGCCCATGTTATAAAACTATGTGCGCTGAACCTAAATCCTAAATTTCATTCCTTCATTAATAAGTAAAAGGCTCATAGATTATCAAGCATATTCAATCATCTTTATATTTTATAGTCCTAGAGTTACACTTATAAATAATATTTATTAAGTCCTGAGAGCACTTTATTTTACACGATTATATCACTGCACTATGAAAGTGTTAGCACCTTTCACCCAAGAAGCTTTGAGGGGCTTTCTTCTCTAAGCACTGACTGGTAAGTGAGCGACTTTGTACCCTTATTACAGTATAGCTTATGTGTTTTCACCTTTCAAATGCAATTATGATGGGGTAAATAAACCAAGGACAACTTTTTATATGACAACGCATAGTTTTTGCATTACTTAACTAAGCATTTTTCCAGCGTTGTTTTCTTGAACGCCAGTCTCTCAAAACTTAAATATTTTTTCAGCCTCTATAACAGAAAAAATGTTAACAGAATTTCCTTTTAGATTTGTCTGGAGGTGTTAGGAAATTTTTGTTATAATTATTTGTTCTGGAAACTAAAGTAGAGCTTGAAGATACTTTAAAAAATGAAAATCTTCATAAAGAGACCCTAGTCTGATATGCTAAATGGGATTTAACAGCTTTTTCAGGGTATAAATTTTGCTGTATATTTTAATGTGAAAGTCATGTGTGTGGTGATATACAGATTACACTTCAGAGAGCTTTCAAAAAAGGGCAAGAACATGTAAAGTGCAAAAAAAGTAAAAAATCAGTGCATTTGCCCCAGTAGAATAATTGCACAAGAATTAAAAGTGGAAGCTGCGGGGCTAATGAGGGGATAATGCCCAGAACAATGATTAGCGAAGCTGACACATCACTGAGATGGAAGTCATTGCCTCTAACATAAGCAGGGCTTGGGACAGAAGAAATATTCTAACATCATTCAGCAACCATTCTCAAAATCACTGGACATTTTAGAAAATAACGAAAGATTTTATTGCTCAGCCAGTTGTAGTCATGGGTTTCTAAATATCATTATATTGATTTACTCAAACTGTCAAGAGCTGGGCAGTGTGGTTTATGCCTATAATCCTAGGACTCTGGGAACCTGGGGCAGCAGGATTGCAAGTTAGAGCCCAGGCTGGGCAACTTATCAGCTTAGCAAGATCCTGTGTCAAAATAAGAAAATTAAAAATGGCTCAGGATCTAGCTCAGTATGAAGGCCCTGGATTCAATCTCCAGTACATAAAAATCTTTATTGTTGTAGTTGTTATTGTTATTATTATTATTTAGAATACCCAGAAGAGTTGCATTTCAGTGAAGCATATTTGGGTATATTAATTTACTGTAGTTAGTAAATTTAGAGCCAATTTGTCTATCACAGAGAAACTATAGTAAGTTTTCAGAGTACACACTGGAGTCAGACAACTAAGTTGAAGTGATAGCCCTTCTGCTTGCTAGTGATGAGATTCTGGACAGTTTTCTACAGGCTTAGAGTCTCAAGCTGCAAAAACAGAAATAATAATAATGTGTGTTTTATAAAGTTGTTCCGAGGATCAAATGTGATAATACATAATACATACACAACAGTAAGAAACAGTTCCTGTGCACATAGTGATCTCAGCCAGTGTCAGCTGTTCATGACCGCTCTGAACTCTGAGCCCACATGCTGCCTCAGGTTGGAAGGGTGGATAACACAGATACCAGGAACTTCTCCATCTCCACCATGCAAACAATTGTGTTCTTTTGGCTTAAGAAATATGAAAAGAAGAAAATACTATTATAATTTCTCTGAAAGAATTTCAACACACTTATCTGCTACAGTTACATAAAACAGTATTTAAATTAATAGAAATTTAAGTTACGTAAAAAAACAGGTTGACATGGAAGATAAAGTCCAGCAAATGAAAAATGGAATAACTCAATGACTAATATAGCTAAATGGTGACTCTATTTTCAAAGGTTGAGGGAATATTCACTCACTTATTCAGAAGCATTTCTGGAGTTTCTCATTTGCATGATGCTGTGATAGATCCCAAAGACACAGAGATCAAAGCAGACACCCTGCTCAAAGAGGACCAATGGTGGAGTGAAGGTATTTTATCAGTAATTTAATAGTGACAACAAAAGCTGCAAATATTAAGTACAAGTAAGGCTTCAGTGCGCAGGGACAAAGAACCTAAGTACAGCAGAGAAAATCTGTGATCAAAGTGAGATTGTGGTTAATCTTAAAGAACAAGTGAGTCTTCCAAAGCAAAGAGATAGAGAAGGGAAAGGGTGATACGACGCTCCTAAGAGAGACAACTCCTAGAGGAGCAGGAGGAGCCAAGAGGTCAGCATCTGAGGGGGACGTGCTCAGTCTTAGGCTGGTGGGGCTTCGTTAGTGATCATAGAAATACAACTCTGCATTCAGGAAGTAAAATGTACAAGTATGAGTGATCAGAAGATACACGATAAACAAGGCCTTGACAAAGTGAGGGAGACTAGCCAGACAGAACTCTAAGAAAAACAATATTTCACTCATGGCAGAAGACATAACTTACTGAACATAAGGGGTGGACACGAAGACAGAACCAAGACAAGGGTATTCATGGAAGGTGGTATTTAAGAGAGCCTCAGGGAGAGTGTTGCAGATTGGGGCACGGGAAAGGAACAGTCAAGACCAAATAGCTCAGAAGAGCCCTCGGGGGTGAGGATACAAGGTGGTTCAGACTAAGCTCTCATGAAGTTGATCTGAGGAAAATAAAATAGGTGGGTGTTAAGTGACGAGGGTCTGTGGAGGTGAATAATGGAAACATTTTGACCATGTGTAGCTATTGCCACAGTTTGCCAGTAGAAAGAAAGGAGCTAATTCATGTAAGGCTCATTATACTTTTGTTAAAAGGAACACTTGCAAAATGTGCCCTATTCACACCCCGTCCCCCTGGAGAGCACGATTCCTTATTGAGTCAGTGGGACGCTTCCCCCGCTGAGCTGAGTGATGGCCAGTTCAGCTTGTACAACACATTTTCACTGGGCCATCATACAAGACTATTACAAGATAAAAAGGCTATTCACCATTTTTTCTTCACTTACATCAATATCCTGTTTAGATACAATGATATAACCGTGACATAAATAATAATTAACATATTATGGCCCCAATCAACATGCAAGCTTTGAGTACTTAAAAAAATTGGAAAACAGATAAAGCTAATACAGGAATTTTAGTCATCTTGGCAATAAATGTTGAGATCAAGTTCTATGGGTGTGATCCTGGCTGTGCATAGATGGTTAAGATTCATTTCTTCAATAAATATTTACTGAATGAAAAAGTATGTAAGTTTCTGAAGAGTTGTGTGGGGGGCTGGGGATATAGCTCAGTGGAATAAGCGCTTGCCTAGCAAGCGCAGGGTCCTGAGTTCGATCCCCAGTACCGCAAAAAAAAAAAAAAAAAAAAAAGTTGTGTGGGGGGAGGATAAGCAGGAATAAGCACAAGGTTTGAAGCCTTTTCTGTAGTCCATTATTCTCTGTGTGAATGTTATTCTGGGCCATGTAATTTAAACAAAATATAAATAGGTTTGGCTTCTTCATAAAGCAGAAATCAAAGTAGAAAGTAGGGCACTGTGCCCTTTCCAGGTGGCTGGTCCCCACCCTCAGGGGCCCCTGGTCCTCTTGGGCAAAGAGAGCTGCTGAAGTTCCAGCTCTGACATTTGAGTACCAGAGGACAGATAGTGCAAAGGGGCAAAATAAAGACGTTCCTGTTCCCTTTTTTAAAAAATGCTTCAAAATGCCAATAGTTCTGCACATGTTTCATTGGCAAGAACTTAGTCACACAGCTTACCTACTTAAACTAATATCTATCTGAATGACAGTAATACCAAGGCAAACATCAGCACTTTAACTCACTTACTCAGAAATATGTATTACTATTTTGGGAGGTATGTATCAATTTCTGCCACATGGTTCCATTTACAATGAAGATTTAAAACTTTGAAAGTTTTTTCTATCTGATTCTGCAAACACATCATTACACCATATGCAATCTCCAAATAAATGAAAGGTTGTAATACACCTAACATAATTTCACCTAAAATAATACAACTATCTTGTTAACAACTGAAACAAAATAATCCCTTCCTCAAAGTATCAATAGTCCCAGCACTGCTAAAAAGTCCAAGGCAAACTTAGCTGTGAACTTCTGTAATAGAGATAACAAGTTAACGGATCCCAAGGTACAGTGATGCAGAGCAACATTTCAACTTCCAAAGGGAGAAATAGAGGATACAAATGAGTAGGGCCAAAGCAAGACTGAGGCTTAGAAGGGCAGTGAACTCCATGTCAGGCATCCAGGGCAAATGATAGTGAGATGTGTGCTCCAAAGGTTGTAACTCACACTGCCGCTCTCTCAGGCTAGTTCTGTTCACACCCTGGAACTTCCCTCAGCAGATGTTTTATGTTCCTGACATCTTCAAATTACTGAGGGCCCCATTGCACCTTAGGCTTCATTGCCTCCACTGCACCCGTGGCCCTCTCTAGAGCTCCTTGTCTGGATGCCCAGGCCCTCTCTAGAGCTCCTTGTCTGGATGCCCAGACCTTCCTTTGAAATCTGAGCAGAAGCTTCCCGGACCCCATAACTTTTGCATTCTCTATGGTGGCAGCACCAGTGTCACATGGGCAACACCCAGGTCTACTGTAGCAGAAGCAGTTGCCAGCCTAGACCATGGCTGAAGCAGCCTCTGAGTGCCTTGATAGCTGAGCACAGCGAAATGAGTCCCTACCAACCATTTCTCTAGGAAGCCCTTCTTGATGAGGGGGCTTGGGAGCTCTCTTCTGAAATGAAAAGTTTCTATTTCACACACCCTTGAAGCTGTAATAGTCTCACTGATTCCTGAGATGCTCTGAAAGCATCCTCTTGTCCCTGAACAAAGTATCTGTTTTTATTGTGGTGGTGTGTTTTATTTTGTTTTGTTTTGACCGTGCATTATCATAGTTATGGTATTCCCAATGAACTATACAGTCAGCCCTTTCATTTTTATTTTTATTTTAAAACAGGATCTTGATAAGTTATCCAGACTGTACTCAGACCTGCAATCCTTCTGCCTCAGCTTTCTCGAGTACTGAGATTACAGGCATGGACCACCATGTCCAGCTATTTGGTTTCCTTTTAATGCATTAATCTCTACAGAAATCACACCACCTTTGAAACCAACTTTACACAGGTTTCCTTTCTGGCCAAAAGTTAAGTATGTCAAACTTTTTCCTCTGCTTTTAGCTTCTGATTCTCAGTATAAATCGGGATTTTAAAAATAGTCATCAACTCCCATGCCACAGCCTGCACATTGGGCCGCTTTGAAATTTCCTTCACCGGTTCAGTAAGCCCTTAGCCTTTAAAATCACCTCCTGCAAAGTCTCAAGATATGGGCAAAGTGTAAAGTTCTTTGCCAAAATATGACATGCGTGACCAAAGGTCCAGTTCCCAGTACAACTGCTACATGGAACCTTATGAGGCTTGCCTGTACCGTCTGTGTTGTTGTCACCTTTCTGGTCTTCTGAACCGGAATCACCTGTCAGGCTCTGCTGACAGCACTTTAAGGATTGGTAGGCAGCCTCTCCAAACCTTCCCAGACTTCTCCTGTAAGCCAGTTCTGAGAGCTTCTGAAACACGTGGTCAGGTGTAGTCAAAACAAGAGCCTCACTCCTGGTACCAATTTGCTGTATTGATCAGCCTCCCCATTGCTGGAAAACTCAGCATCATTAACTTAAAGAAGGGAAGGTTTATTTGACCCAAAGTTTCAGTGCATTTAGTCTGGTTGACTGGCTCTAACACAGAAAAATCATGGCAGGAAGGTGAGAACAGGCAAGGCTATTTATTTCATGGCAGCTGGGATGCAGGGCAGGGAAACAGCACCAGAGCGGAAGGGACAGAGACCTCATATGGAACTCAGTGTCACACCTCCATTTCCTACCCAGACACATTCACAAGTGTGGCTCCCACGCCAGTCAAATTGACAGTTCACCTTAACCATCATACTGATGAAGAAAGGAAAGCAAGAAGTAAAGTAGAAACCTGGTGAAATGAGGATGATAGGATCATGAGTTGGTCGTACTCAAATGGAGGGCTCACCTTCCTGATTCAGTTGCCCAGGAAGTAAATTAGCTCACCTTTGTGATTTGTCGTGTTCTTAGCTCTGTTTACACAATTCTGATGAGCAGAGAACAGCCTCACACAAGGACTATGTTGTGATCTGGACAACTAGGCAGCCTGGTCATTGAGGGCTACATTGGCCTTACTTAGAAACTTGAATAGTTGATGCTAAAGAGAGAAAGCATCTGAGCCATGAGTCAGATTCTCACACATGTCAATTTTCACTGGCACCTGAGCTGGAAATTTTGCAACCAACTTCCTATTAAATTAACAACAGAATCATAGCTGGTCCTAACCTTCAACAGCAGCTTCCTTCGGGAATTATCCAAGGTCAGTGCTCATCCATTCTTCCTATTTCATGACAGGAGTCAGCATTTAGCCCTCACCCTCCAGATGGCGATGTCTGAGACCTTGGCAAGCTGCCTCTCAAAGGTTGTGAACCCTGGTTGAGAATAATTATCAGGATATTGAACTGGTTTTTTTTCATCCTTTATAGTTGAAATAATTGGGATTGATGTGGCTATGTTAGCAGAGTGTTTGACTTGCCAATTTCTCATTTGAGGTAACTACAAGGAGAAAAATGATTTGAGCCTGCTTGTCTATTGTAACAGTCAGAATAGTTATCACTCTGCAGAGGAACCTGAATTGAGGCCCTAAGTTCAAGAAGAAAAGAAAAGAAAGTGCGTCCTCTGAGTGAGAAATTGGTGTTTATTAGAAGTGCATAGCACTTGCGGAGGAAAAGTGCTGATACATGGCAGGTGGCTCTGGCTGGACTGTGGTGTCAGCAGTGTCACCAGAGCAGGTCAGATCGGACTTTCACAGCCATCGACAAGGGCTCTGACATAGCTGGCACAAAGCCAGGTGAGAGTCAGATCCCATCTCATAACTATACACAGTGGCTGTTTTTCACCACTAGCCTCCAATGCTTGGATATCTAATGAAACATTTGACAGAATGCTGTGTTCATTTTAGGAAGCAGTCCATGCTTCTGATGTTTTCCTGGCATCTGTCTATGGCCAATAATAAAAATAGTGATTGCTAACCCTCACTGAATCGGTACTATATGTCAGGCATTGTGCTGAATTTATATTCATTTTATCCCACATAATAGTGACCATTGACCAAACACTATCCAGTCCTGTCTGCTTTCTTTTAATGAATCCTGGGTGAAAAAGTATTGGTAAAGAGTATAACCTTTCATAACCTCTATCTGGTTATTCAAGAAGAACAAAAATCAATATCAGCGTAGTCAACCATAACATAGCCAAGGAGCATTTTAGAAAGAGATGTTCCTAAAATATCAGAATTTCATCATAAATTCTGGTTTATTTTGGACCGCTCCATTATTCAGGATGATAGAATTTCCAGGTTCCCCTACATGTTTAAGTAAATCTTCTAAACCCTTGTACTTCAGTTTAAAATACAGAAATAATTCTTAAATATTAAATCTCTGACCTGCTGAGTTTTCTTATAATAATCTCTTCTTCAAAGGCTATTTCTGTTTAATGAGGAAATCCACAACACCTGAGTATTTATCTAACAAGTTTTCCTTTTGAGGAGTATTGAAAAGCTATTGACCAAATTGCTGATTTCAGTGGAAGCCATAATCATTGTACAGATGGTAAGAAAAAACCACGAAGTAACAAGGGCATAATACAAACCATGTGCTGCTCACATTGTGAGCTTTGCGTCTGTCAGGCTCCATCATAGTGGGGACAATGCTTGCTGCTTGTAGTCCGCATGGCCTAGGATAAAAACTCCCGTCTCACTTGTTCCATTTGGAGACCTTGTATCAATTACCTAATTTATCTAAATTTCATTGTCCTTGAAAATACTATACTATATGTGTATGGGGGTGGGAACAATTTATGTAGATCTTAGCAAGAAATTCATAAATGATAGGGAGTATTATTGTCATTTTCCTAGTTTCTAAATAAGATGAAGAGTAAGTTATTTATAAGGAGTGAACAATGACATAAAGTTGGAACGTCTTTTGTATTTTTTAAATTTTATTTAAAGAGAATAGTGAATGAGGGCTGGGGATATAGCTCAGTGGAATAAGCACCTGCCTGGCAAGTGTAAGGTCCTGAGTTCGATCCCCACTACCACAAAAAAAAAAAAAAAAGAGAATAGTGAATGAGAAAAAAAGAACAATAGCAGCATACCAGCATCACACACATAAACAAACCAAAGCAAGAACATTTAAAGTGATACAGGGTTTCAACACAAAGTGATATACACATAAACAAACCAAAGCAAGAACATTTAAAGTGATACAGGGTTTCAACACAAAGTGATATGATTTAACAGTGGTTGTTATATTATATATTGTTATCTTCAACTACATTGCTCTGATTACCAGATGTAAGAATGGAAGATTGTTCAAACCATTAAAAAAATAAAATAAGTATTAAATAAAACATTAGAGATAATACAAAGTTTCACTAGAGAAGATGGTAAGAATTCACCATGGTAGTTCCATTGCATATTGTTGCCTTCAAATCAGTTGCTCAGATTACCAGATACAAGCATGCAAAATTGGGCAAAACATTAACTGTTCCTTTCTATATACCATCAGACATCAGCAGTACAGTTATCACAGATATATGTATGGGTATGTGTATAGATATAGATACAGATACAGATATATCACCTTCCTTCTTTTTCTTCTTTCCCTCATCCCAGTCATTCCTTCCCTTGAGTAATTTCTTTCCCTTTTCTATCATCTGTTGTACATTTTGAGTTTTACTTATTCTTTCAGGTTCCTACACTAGGGAGAAAATATGATGTTTATACATGTGGGTCCGATTTATTTCACTTATGGGTGTGGCCTGTAGTTGCATCCATTTACCTACAGAAGCCTCAAGTTTGTGTTTTTTATAGCTGAGTAATACTCCATTTTATAAAAATACCACATCTTTTCCATCCACTCCTCAGTTAATGGGCATTTGGGTTGCTTCCAACATTCAGCTATAACAAATTGTGCACATGTATCACTGTGGTATGCTGTTTTTAATTCTTCTGGAAAAATACGCAGAAGGGGAATAGCTGGGATAAGTGGGACTTCCAATCCTAGTTTTGTGAGGAATTTCCAGACTGATTTCCACAGTAGTTGCAGTCTGTACTCCCACCAGCAGTGGAGAAGGGTTCCTTTCTCCCCACAGCCTCTCCAGCATTTGTTATTGGTTGATTTCTTATTTTTTTTTAATTTTAGAAACATAAAAGTACAAAAACATATTGACAAACAGACACCCATTATCATAGAAAATAGTACAATCACAACTAATCTATAGACAAGGTGATATGGTCTCAACAGTTGTTGTTGCTTTATCCATTGATATCTTCGAATTGTAGATGTATGGACCCATATACAGACATGCAAATTTAGTCAGACAG
>PVLD010014872.1:0-50750 GCA_004027595.1 Dinomys branickii | reverse complement strand
AAAAAAAAAATAAAAATAAAAACTGGATCAATATTAGTAAATAGCACACATTTAAGAACTTGGTACTTTGGCAGAATATGATTCTTTTTAGATTTTGGGTTTGAGAGCTAACGAAAATTGGTTTAATCACACTGATATTCTTAAGTAATAGCAGTAATACCTACATATTGCTGGGATAAGAGCACAAAAACTATACCTTTTGCCAAATATCATGCAAAGAATGGAGGAATTTGCCTTTGGGTGCCTAAACTCTGACATCTTCTCCTATGAAACCCTATTCTTTATCAATAAACAATAAATCAGACATAATCTAGTGATGTTTGCTTAGCTTACTTTATTTGAGAATACTTCTAGAACAAATCACCTACAATGTTTAAAATTGGACCATGCAACTATAGAAAATTTATTTTTAAAACTAAAATTCAAATGAAGTAGAAAAATAGTCTTTAAATCAAATGCCATTAAAGGACCTATATATATCTTGATTCACAAAGTCACTGCACAGCTTAGTCTGGAAAGAACTCTGTGAAAAAGGAAGATCTAGGCCTGGACAACATCTTTAACCCAACTAGTATCTCTCTGCCTTCATCTGTTCTATATGCTATGTTACCTTTGTGTCATTTCAAAGGAGGAATTTTCAACTTTAAAAAAGTTTACAGTAATGTTTCATTTGCCTACAGAAATACACATTTGATTTGCATTCCGTTATGTCTCACTTTTTGCCTATTTGATTGCTGTTATTTATGTACTTTTCATCTAAGAATTTCTATGTTGACATCTCATAAAAGAATTCTTCAGAATCACTTCAAACTTAATCAGCTGTTACTCATAGATGTTTCCGACAGGTTCACATATACAGGCACTTCAATACTTAGAATCATATCTAGCAGTATCTAGCATATCTAAAGCTTTCTAACTTTTTAGATCATTTGCAAAGTGAAAATATATTTTATATTATAAACTAGCACATACACCTATTTATAAAATAAAATGGGTCATGTATTTTCTAGTGTCTTTTTAGTTTTCTTGAAAATGATCACAATCCACACAAGTGACTTCACAACTCGCTGTTGGGTTGTGATATGTAATGCGAGAAACAATGGTCTGAAACAGGAATCAGTCTGTTGATCCAAAGATTTTTCATGTGGTGCTTAGAGAAGATGGTGGGCATGCGGTCAAATTTAAAATGAAAGCTGGCAAATCCAAAGGAGGTCTAAAGCATACAGGGATATTTTTAGACAGTTGTGGTCAATTTTTCAGGCCACTAAAAGCAACTTGAAGATTTGAAGTGAATGCTTTAGTTGTAGAGTGAAAGAAATGAGAGGTGAATGCAGTAGAGGTTGGGAATCTGTTCTCTGGGGCAGGGAAGTAGTATAGGTGCTAGGGGAAGGGGAAGGTGCTGAAATTCACTGCATAATACAAAACCACAGGAGGAAAACATGCACAGGTGACAGCACCCCAGGGCAACACATATGAATCGGGTACTGTTGCAGGAGGTATAGAAGTAGTAGATTAAATGATAACCAAAACCAAAATAGGGTGTGATTTAAATTAAATGATGAACAACTGTGCTTAGAAATAGTGCTTTGTTTCTTTAATGACATTTAAATTTGGGGCATATTGCTTTTACTAAAAGCTCTTTTTTTCTTTTAACTTATATATAGCTATGAACATCTCTAACTTCTATCTTCATTTTGCAGTATTTAAGATAACCCTCAGTTGAGTAGATCTCTCAATAACAGAAGAAGAGAGGCCAACACACTGAAGTTGCAGCTACTGTTTTTATGTCACTTCTTATGATAGACTATTTGCCTTCTAAAGAACAGATTTTCATAACAGAGACTTCTTACATTTCATGAAAAAGAATGATCAGGTGAGCACTGCAAAAGATTTTCTTCATACAGTTTCCTTAATAGTAAAACAGAAAGAATTCTTAAATACTGCATGTACATAAGATTATTCAGCAAATATAGAATTAGTAGAAGAATAAAGAACTACAACTAAATTGTACAGTTATGCACAATGAGGGTGTGAGAAATTGGCTTCTCTTGATTTTTCCTGAAGGACTCTATGATGAGACATTCATGTTTCAGTTGGGGTTTAAAGGATAATGACTAGGGAAAGATGGTGACTGGGTAAGCAGCAGAGAAAGACCCTCCTGGAGGATCACCATCCAGACGCTGGAATATAGCAACACAAGAAAGACAAGAAGGAGAGAAGTGGTCCCCTGTCCCAGGAAGGATTTGAAATCAGAATTGAAGCCCTCAAAAGGAGCAAGCAAGATCCCTCCCTGAGGAAAAGCTTGGGCGGCCGCCATAGCACAGTTAGAGGAAGAGGAGGGGGAGAAAGAGGGAGTCACCACTCCATACACACCCTCAGCCCGCTCTCTCATTCCTACACTCGCAGCTTCAGGTTCGCAAGCCCATGTTTGCGGGAGCCTCCTGACTCGGCCAGAGGAGAGTGCAATTCTGAGAGCTGGGCCAAAACAGTAGCAGAGCAAGTGCAGCCCAGAAAAGAAGCAGTGGTAGTTGGGAGCTGTTGTCCAACCTAGAATTACAATGAAAATGTATAACAACCATTACAGCAGAACGTCCAATCTGGAGCAAACTGTTCTAATCAGCGCCCTGAGGCAAAGCAGAGACAAAGCAACCAGTACATACCTGCCACGCCCAGCTCTGTGCCTGCCCCGAGGCTGTGACCTGCTACCTCTCCCCTGTGAGAGCAACTACCAGCAGAGAGCAGCAGAGAGCAGAGGCAGTGACCCAGGGATCCAGCCAATGAACAAACAGGAACTGGAGCACAACAGTAAGAGAGAGCTGCTGATGGAGGTGAACCACGCAGCCTCGCGCCCTTCTCGCTCCAACACCAAGCAGGAAGCACGAGCTGAGTTACTTGGCTTCGGCTGCCACTCTGAACTCCCTCTGTGAGCACCTTGAGACTTGGCGCCCCCCACGCTCAACACCTGATCCTGACAGCAATGGGTTCAGTCCACAGGCTTCAGGAACGTACCTTCAGGACTCTACTTTCAGGACTCTAAACTACTAATATGAACACCAAGAGGGACTTCATACTGCTTACATATATGAACCTTGCATGAACCCATGGCAAAAATTATATGAAAAGCAGCAGTCCTGGAATCCAAGAGATGACAACATACTCTACACAGAAGACCCAAGAAAATCCTCCAATTGTCTTGTAAAACTAATAACTAAACATAATACACACCCTGGACTACCTCCGTGAGCATGGGTGGGGGCCACCTCATACCACTTGTGCCCAACATTGTGCCCAACAGTGTACTCAATGGCCAGCTGTGTAAAGGGCAGGGAGCAGCAGCCCTGGAGATTGAGAGGTGAGAGGTGAAGACTTGGAAGTAGAGTGCAGACCCGGTCCTCTAGCTGGGTGGGGATAGACTCCAAAGAGTCATAGACAGCCTTCAGGGAGACAATGGTGGCCTACGGGAGGACCCCAGGGGCCCTGACAGGGAGCTCAGCAGCCTGTAGAGGAAGGGGGTTCCCCACAGGCTACATGAAAATCCTGAGGACCTGGACTGGGCCCCCAGGCACACAGTGACAGGGCAGAGCCTGGCAGTACACAGGGGGCAACCCCGTGGACTCAACCTGACCTCCAAGGGCCTCGAGGGCTTCTCAGTGGGGTGCTGATCATAGTGTGCCTGGGTCCCTGCCTATGTACCATCACTGAGGTTGTGTGCTTTTCCACCTAACGCCATAGTAATCTGTGTGCACCCATGTTCGTTGCAGCATAATTTGAAGAAGCCATGTGTCTCCCCAATGTGATAGTCTGAGGGAATGAATAAAACCAAAAAGTACAGTTACTATCAGAGGGAAGACTCATTGGGTGGGAGAACAATGGAGATGAGGGTGGAGAAAATAGTTTGATTAATTGTATGTGCCTTTATTTGTATAACTGAGTAACAAATGCGAAGATAACATTATGTAATACATCAACCACTGTTAATTCCCTACAATCTTCTCTATAATTTTGTATTTCCTTTATTGTTTTTGTGTTATTCCGGTTTATGTCTGTTTGGTTGTTGATATGTCTCCATTCTTTTGTCTTTAAAATTGAAAAAAAAAAGTATAATGACAAGTAGATCATCTTCCTGATCTCCTGTTCATTGCACTGTCAAACTCTTACTGTTTTCTATTGCAAATCCCCTGTTAAAATCTATCTTTGATATACACAGCAAGTATGTGAACAATCAGCATTTCTTTCAAAGTGTATGGCGAACAATACGGTTGCTACTGTCACTCAAAGCACGTAAAAATTAACCAGCTTAGGGGAATGGGAAAAGATGAAGTGTAGCCTTTGCTCTGCCAGACAGTCTAGTAAGTTGCACAGCCCTCATACATTTATGCAGGAAAAGCTCAGAATCTGAGTTGATAAAAATGCACCATGGATGCAGAACTCATTGCCTGAGTTCTTGAATTGTTCAACTGGCAAAGAAAGAAAATTTTGTCAGAGATTCCAGGTAGTGAACTGGCCAGAGTTTTCTTCAGAAAAATATATTGCAGTTGGGCTATTTATTGTACTGTCTAGGTGAATTTTGCAAAAGGACAGCAGGGGCATATTTTGATTTTCACAGTGGCTGAGGGTTGTGTCACTGGAACTTAGCAGACCTTAGAAGTTATAGATAATGAATGACTGGGGTTCTTGGAAGCAATGTCACATGTCTTCTCCAGAAAAATCCAGTTTGTTCCTAAGAAATATTACTTTAGAATATACTACTAATTGTACAATTGGTAAATATATATGTGATCAAAGACATCATATTTACCTTTTCCCTATTGGTGATGAAAAGGGCACCAAGATAGAAATTTCTTGGTCCAAATTCTAAATTCTTACAAGAAGCATCCATGCTATGTCAGTTTTAGTCAAGTTTCACCTCTTCATGATTCCTGTGTCCAAGGAGCAAATCCCTGCCCGAGTTCAGCCGTGGTCTATGTTAACTCTCAAGAACAGAGCAGAAAATGAGTTTACAGAGGGTGATGGGCTGAGGAGCAGAGCAACAACGTGTGAAAAGAGATGGATAAAAGGGGGCTTCCTTTTCCTCATCCTAAGACAGCTGTAACTACTCTTCGTAAGGTTGTGATTAATATTTTCAGGTCTGGTAATGTGAGAACTGTCCACGGGTCACCAAGTTACACAGCTGACACAAAACTATAGCCATTGTTTAAACAGAAAAAATAAATTTACAATGCTTGTCACCACACAGGGATGTCTGTATGTTGAAAGGCTTCCTAATTCACTTCACTTAATAATTAGAACTATAATGTTTGAAGCAATTATTATGTCAAAACCAGTACTGTTTTCTCTCTACAGCCTCACTGCAGTCTCCTCCATCCTGTATCTCCTTCCTATTACGTTTTATCCTTAGTAATCACCTAGACAGCTATGTAACATGTGTATACACATGTGCAGACTTTAGCAGAGCTGAGAGGTTTTACTCATGACACACAGGGAAGCATAAAGCTAACTGCATTGGCTCACTGTTACCACTAGGGTGCACTAAAGTAGCAATTTACTAGGCTGACGTAAAGAGTTAATGAAGTTGCTCCTTAAGGCTAATTTCCTTTTAAGACTATTTACTGCAACGTTATTTAATAAGAAAATTATTGATGACAGAGTGTGTGATACAAGTTGATGATAAAATGATGTGGGTGAACGCTTATATCCACTCCACTACCGGGAAGATAGCTTTGGAATATATAGGATTTGCATTATTATTTTGCTTATCTGCAGTGACTCTTGATTATCTACATGAGAAACAAATCAATTCTAACAAATAGAAGTAACACTATTATTCTGTTTTAGGATCTCTATTTAAAGGCTTCAGCTGCCATGCCACCGATGTCTTTAGCTTTTTCTTTCTGAGATGGTTTACACATCTGATGTAATAGTTTGAATAATATTAATCATTTTTAGTTATCCCCAACAGTGAGATTGTTCTCACATAAAAGTAGACTTAACATTATGGGTACTATGTTTAAATTTAATCTACTTTCACGATTTAGATTAGACTCATTTATTAGTGGGTATGTGTATGTATGTTTGTGTAACTCATATAAATAAACAAATGTGTAGAAATAGTAGTAATATGTATATATCCTACCTCAAAGGTGAAACTGTTATTTAGTAGCACACCAAAGCTTTCCCTTAAAAGCGAATGGGTGAAATAATTTTCCCAGTGTAAAAAATACACGTATATATGTATCTATTTGCCTAAAATCAAAGGCACTCTTTTTTGCAAGCGTGAGTTGGGCAGATCACTGTCCTTATAGCTACAGCTGCAACTTTGAACTTATTACTGCTCAAAATAGCATATTTTTACTTAATTAGTTGGAATCAAGAAGGCAGAGACTTCACAGAGACAAAGACAATTTATCCTTTCAATAAGTATTTATGGAACACATAGAATAGGGCAGCTTTTTTTTTGCAAAGCTGTGCATTATACTCTCCTCATCAGGGACTATCTAATTTTAAAAACATCTACTACCCTAACCATAAAAAAGTAAAACAAACTGGCAAATAACTTCACAGCATTATCTGCTAAATGTCTACAATTACATAATGCTTTGCCCTTGGATTCTCCAAGCTAAGCCACCTGTACAATACATTTCAGACCCCTGATGTGTTATGTATCACTGTCAGTTACTAATAAGTTCCATTCTGGAGAACTTCTACCAGAACAAATTTGATTTAAGGTTTTTCTGCCTCAGACTCTAGAAAAATTATTTAAAGTATTATAGTTTGAGATAATAAATGAAATTTTAAAATGCTACCTTTACAAAAAGATACGGACCTATAAAGGTTTACTGTGTTATTTTGCTTTGATTTTCCTTTTACATGGGTTCAGAGAAGGTGGCTTACACATATAAAGCTAATTTCTCAGCTCCACAGAATATTTTCTTTACTTCTTTAGAAACAGAAATGTAATTACTCACTCTTGGCTCAATAGCAGAAAAGGAAAAAAAAATCAAAATAGTAAAAGGAAGTGAGAAAGGACCCATATACACAATATTTTTATTCTTTATTAGTGAATCATGCCTAGACAATGATTTTTGAGAAATTTAATTTTTTAGTTTTTATCTAATACTTCCACTAATTTCAAAATAATGCTCCTTAACCCTTTAAAAGTGAGTTATTTAAGAGATATCTACCTTTTTTAAGAAAGTAAAGATTTTCAACAGAGACTGTTGAGACTTCTCATGTTCATGATGATGCTATAGTTCTTGACTTCTAACCCGTAAACACATGCCAAGTGCTGTTACACAGGACACCTCACCAGGTCTCACAAAAAACAGAGAGATGTGAGGCGAATTGGGAAGTCAGCAGACCTATCTATGACACTTTTCTCAAACCTTTTCTGTATCATTCAATTCAGCTACAAGCAGAAGACAGAAGCAAATTTGTAAAATGATGATTTAAACTATCAATGACTACTAGCACCTTAATTTATTCTCAGTTCTGCTCTGACCAAAGATACTTGAATTTTATATGAAGGTACAGGGTCAGTGGTTTAACCCAACACATTAAGTCCTAAATGTAAAACTTGAGGCACTGTGATAGGGATGGTAAATGTGTTTGGGACCAAAGTCTTAATCACAGAAGTACACAGGTAACCTTCTATTCCAGCAGTGTAAGATTTAGCCAATTATAAAATCCAGTACAAGACTCTAGGGCTGTAAGAGAGGCAGCACTAATCTTCATATTATTCTTCGTTTGCAAAAATACATAAAAAACAATAAATAGACAAGTGGGATCCGCAGCATAGTCATTATGCTCAGTCAAAAAGAAGAGCAGCTGAAGCACTGACACATCTGTTGAAGGCACCTTACCATCGAAGGAGCTGTCCACTGATAATTTAGGTGGATGGCTGCAAGCTTGTTTGCAAAATAGAGACCTTTAAAAAATTTGCTGACATTTTATGGTCATTTTACAGTTTTCTTTCTTTGATTATTGTTTTTAAACCTAGAAATATTAAGGTAAATAGCTTTAGACCTTTTTAGTTTTGCAATTAACATCGCCATCATCACAATTTCAGAAGAATTCTTTATGTAATAGTAGCCCAAAGCTCCCATCTCTGTGACATAGTTATCAGCCAATCTGCTTTATAAAAATTGAAACGTTCCTAATATATTAACAAGTCTTGTGTTGACCAGTTTGCTTGCTGTGGGCACTGTTTTCATTTTGTCCCCAAGAACAGTCATGTCCCCATATACACCATTATCATTGCTTTAAATTCTTCAGATAATTCAGGAAATCAAAATACAGCCCTCATTTTATAAATAAGCTGTAACCTAAGCCATAAAAGGTTAAATAATTGTTCAAAACTCTTCAGGTTTACTTTAATGCTAGTATGATGGCTGCAAATTTGGCTCATTAATCACAGTGTAAGTTTAATTCTGTTAAAACATAACAAACTAGTAGTATCTGGTGCAAGTGAAATTATTCTACGTAGTAGTAGAGATGCTGAACTCAGATAGTTATAAAAAGAAAAGGGCAAATATGTCATGAAATGAAGTTTTAAGGTTAAATATTCTAGATAGTATAGAACAAAGATTCCCCCCATTAATTTTCAGAGTAGCACTGCAGAAATTCTACATGAAAATGTCGTTCTGCAGAATCTCTCTGGAAGCAAATATTCCATTCATATTGAGAGGAAATCACTTAAAGAGCATCCCATTTTACTATTTTTCAGAAAATTAAATGGACAGTTCTCTGAAAAAATAACAGAAATTAATTTGTGAAACCTTCTGAAATTTGCTAATTAATTTTTAAAAAACAAAACTTTGGGAAAAATCAAATGAAATAACTGAAATTCTTGTGAATTGCACCTGGCAGGACAACTCCAACTGCTCCAACGGTGTTATGCTAATCGTCTTCATTGTTCTTTACCTGGATCATGAGTTAGTAATTAGGGGAGGAGAAATAATGAGTGACAAGCATTCCGTATGCCAAGCACTGTATGTGCATTGATATGTTTATTCATGTTACCCTACTATGTATATTATTATCCCTTCCTGAAGAAAAAAGGAAATAATTTGCCAAAAGTGACAGATAGGAAATGAGTGCTAGGTTTGAAATTTTAAATGTGTTTGTCTGGCTCCAAGCCTATTTTCTTTTGGCTATAGCATATGCTCTCCACTCTGAATTAAATAAACGTAATGATTGGCAGCTCTGTATATGAGCATACATGCGAGTAATAATCTCAGCTTGTGATATCACACTACAAATCGTGTATGTGTGTCTCTACACATATTTGCAGACTGATCTCTCTAAAGATAATACTGAGTTTCCCTCTTAGCTCTGAAGTCCCACCAGTGAATCTTATTT
This sequence comes from Dinomys branickii, assembly GCA_004027595.1. Taxonomy (NCBI): domain Eukaryota; kingdom Metazoa; phylum Chordata; class Mammalia; order Rodentia; family Dinomyidae; genus Dinomys; species Dinomys branickii. The sequence continues at coordinate 41,393 of PVLD010014872.1, read as the reverse complement.
TACATGTAGTGAGAAAGAGTTTTGAGCTTTAATCCTTTCATCAGATCCTAGTTTAAGAAACATGTATGAGCAGGCAGCTATGTTCAGATTATTATAAAATACAATTAATAAAAGAAATCAGAGAACAGTGATAATTTACTAAGGGGAAGGTTTAGGCAAACATTGAGAGGATTTAAGAAAAAAGACAATATATTGAATTTTTTATATTACATTAATTCTCAAGTTACTGTCCAAGTTGCTAAATACACTCACATTCAATTTTTTGAACAAAAACATATTTTAAGTTCAAACATAAGTGGTATTTAAATATTTCACATCTCTTTTCCATTCTGTTAATGTATATAATCAAGCTTGACTTAACTGAGTCAACTAAAGTAAAAAATGTTGCAAACTATGTATACTTATTTATAAATATATTGAATGCACCAGTAACAGTGTATATATACAGAGATACAAATGCAGAAGTAAAGATCTATAAGATAAATAAAACTGAATAACATAATTACGATAGCCTTTACATATTCCTAAGATGTGTCATTTTATGTGGACTTTCAAGAGCTCGTGAGTAACAGAATGCATACCCTCCAATTTTATCTACAGTCAGATCAGATTGCAGCAAATTAGAAGTGGAATAATGCCTAGATATTTCAAGGAATGATATACTGCAGATAGAAAAACCAAATAGCATTCAGAAGTTAATCCAATATTAAAGGACCACCATTTCCTGCAGAATGAAAACATAGAAAGAAGATTTGCAAAAAAGGCAAAGTAAATAAAATGATCACTAAATTTATTGATAATACTGTTAAGACAATATGATACGTTTTAATGATTAGTTGTATAAGTATAGTTTCTTGGCCATGTAGAAAAAGAGAAAAAGAAAGTCAATAAACATAATCATGCATGCTCTATGAGCTAATGTGTTAAAAAAGAAAAACCCTTAAACCTAATTGGAACCACTACAACTGAAATAGGTATCTAGCTAGTCCTACAGGTGACTAACCAATTCCAACATCACTGCTGAGAACTAAACTGATCCAATAATCTATGACTCTAATAGCACTAAACCATTCCATTTCAAATCGCATTTTATTTTATGCCCCATTAATTGAACATTCATATTAATTTTTAACATTAGACTCAATTCATTTTAGAGTCATGTGCAGTTTTACTGGTACTGCAGCAGGTTCTTCTCCTTTTTTCCTTGCATTGAATTATTAGATCATAAAATGAAGTGTTTCCTAATTAGGATTCAATTGAGAGCTACCAGCAGGAAAAAGCGCGGATTAAATAGAACCTTCCTAGTACTAGGACAAAGTGGTAAAATTTTAGACGAGGAAATATAAAATAAACTTGGGAAAGGAAAAGAATGTTCAAATAGAATATTTGAAATTGGATGATGTTTCAGACTGTTTAGATTTTCATAGCATTCTCACCCCACAGTGCAGAAAATGTCTTACTAATGTTAACAGAAAACTGGATACTTTGAAAATATGTTTAACAATGGATTGTAAGCATTTAGCATGTGTAATGGCAATGGATCAGACTCTCTACACTGCTTTATGCAAACAACACGAGGGTTTGACTCAAGCTTCCAATTTAATGAAAGTACTCCAATAAATACATTTTTAAGATTCAATTATTTAAATTGCTTTTGGCACCTAAACAGATTTTGCTGCCACACTACGGACAATAAAATCATTTTTTGCTCCTTTTGTATAATTATTTAAACTATAGTTCAATTTATATATTCTTATCTTACAAAGTCCTGTGGAGTTCAGATAGCTATTTTCATAAATATGCATCACCATAAGGTACATAGTTAGTGATATTAGTAGGCCAACATAACTCCCTATTGCTGCCCAGAGCAATGGCTCTGGCTTAGGAGACAGGCAAATTAAGTATGTTCAGTAATATTAGTCTCTGAGAAAATTTCTCAAGAAAGTAGGTCATTATCATTAGTTGTGATAAGAATGTCTTCTGGGATGTATAAGTCAAAAGAAAGTTTATGTGGCAGAATTATGTAAGGAAACTTACAATAGTGCCTGCCCACAAACCATGCAATTTGGAAACAGCCAAGAAACAAAACCATAGAGAAGGAGGAATAAATACAACATGTATTAGGGGTTATTATGCAGCTACAAAGATTCTATATGACCCTGGCAATATAGCAAAATATAGTTATGGAAAAGAAGCTATTTCTTATGCTCAGTAGCTAATTTTCAAACATATGTACCTGTATTTGAAACTTTGAGCATTTCACACATTTTTCTGTATCTGAAAAAAAAATGGATCCAGACTGATATTTTGTATCAATATAGCTGAAAACAGTTAATATAAAGGTAGCCAAAAGCAACGTTCAATAAGAATTCCAAAAAAGGATAATACCCTGATTGCTGATAAAGCACATCTCCTGTACATTTTGCTCATATCAGAAAATAACTTATTGCTCAATTTTTCTAGAAAGGATAAAATATCTCCAGTAATATTACTTCATAAAGTTTTAAAATCAAATAAAAAGCTAGATTAAAATGTCTAGATCAAACTGTAGGTATAATTAGATACTTGAGAAATAATATATAACTCCATTCTGAAAATATAGTTATTTCAATATCTAACCATTAATTACATCTGCTTTTGATATAATTTACAATAAAAACATTATATATTTCCACTTTTAAATGTTCAAGGGTATGATATCTATGAAGATAACATGTATTGTAATAATCTGTTCTGGAAAGTAACATTTTCAATAGTCTATTCTGGAAAATTAAATACAAAGCCTTCAGGACAGATGTATTTAATATAAAGCCATATAAGAAAAGTACATAAAATTGTCTTATCCATATTACTATATGGATGACATAGGAATCTAAAATGTTAATATAGTTTGAAGGTGAAGAAATGTAAAAACTGTAATGAAAGTATAAATGTTCATATCTTCTAGTCTATAATTTATATAGAACACCACACTAAATATATACTGCAAATATTTCTTTTCATTGTGGGTGTTTAACTTGGACTACCACAATGTATACAACATGCTTGTAATCATATGACCAAAATAAGGTCAATAAATATTATACTTTAAGTGTTGGGTGCAACCATGAAACAGTCTAATTTATATTTAATATAGAATATTAGTAATTATTTTAAAGCAATTAAAAGGCAAACATAAAAACATCTCCAAATTCATGCTTTTTTTCTTTTTGACTTACTGCTTTGTAAGTTCTCTTCTGTCCAGCATGTTTCCGAATTTGTTCTCCATTTGGCCCAGTTTCCACATGCATCGAATAGATAATGTCAAAGAAATCTTCCACCACAGCGACCCGCCGTAATGACAGCTTTTCATCTACCCCCATGCCATCCTAGAAACACAGCAAGGACACATGGGAGTCACACGGTCATCTGAAGTTAACACAGAAAGTCAATTAAGTTAAAATATTGAGCTAATCTGAACCATGTCATCTAGATAGAAACCTTCAGAAACTTTGGAATAATATCCTACAATTTCATGCATTACTTATCTAAAGAACTTTAATGAGAAGGAGAAGGAATAGAAAATACAGGTAAATCATACTTAGCCATAAGTTCCATCTTTTGAATTTTAATAATGACTCACTTTTAACCATCAGTATAACTTTGCTAAATTATTTTAAAGTCTATTAATTTTATTTCAATGATTTAGTTCTAAATACTGATTCATTCATCACGGTTCAGTTGCTGAGACCTAGAAGTTGTAATTACAAAAATTAAAGATGTAACATAGTCTCTAACCTCAAATATCATACCATCTAGGAAAGAAAATACATCTATTATCAATATTAGATTAAGACACAAATGTTTTAAATGTGAACTCTAGATATTGCCTATGTGTAAACGATGGGTGGCTTTTTAATGTTATTTTATTTTTTCGAGAAAAGGTCATGCTACGTAGTCCACACTGGCCTTAAACTCATTACATAGCCCAGGTTGTCCTTAAACTTGCAGTTATTCTCCTGCCTCAGCCTCCTGAGTGCCGGGATTACAGGCTTGTGCCACCACGCTGGGCTACCTATTTGTAAATTGTGGATCTTCCACCCAGAAACTGAGTAGTTTACACAGTTCACTTAAATCTCTCTCAATTTCTATTTTCATGGCAGCGACATAGGGATAATAGAGCCCACTTTACAGGGTTGTTGTAAGAGTTAAATGTAAGCATGTGTGCAAATGGTATAAACCCAATGTTTTACAAATGGTGAGCACTCTACAATGGTATCCCCTGGTATTTTGATGATCATATAAAAGTATAAGAAAAGAACAAAGTTCTATAGGTGTTTCGGAGAATACGTGCATCGCCAAGTGCTAAGGCAGTTTCTGGGAAGAAATGTAAGTAGGTGGAGGGGGTGGCAGAGCAGGAACCACGGCAAGGGAAGCTCAACAAAGACACAGGAGTTCACCGAAATGATAAGAAGCAGGAGGTCAGGGCTGAGAGAATGACAAAATAACTTACATGGCTGCAACATGGAAGAGTTTCCTGCTTATGAACACTCTCGCTCTCTCTCTCTCTCTCTCTCTCTCTCTCTCTCTCACACACACACACACACACACACACACACACACATACATACATACATCAATCCTATTTGTACCCCAAGGAAAAACACGAAGTAACACAAACAGAGCAATTAACGCTGGTACAGTGCAGTGACTAAGTAAAATCCCACAGCTAGTAACTGACAAGGCAGGATCCTCACTGAAAATCCTCCTCTCGTGTAGCTCTAATTCCAGCAAGCTAGAGCTTACAGCAAAACCATGAAGAATCCACCTTCACATTTGTTACTTTGGTTTTTATTTTCTTTTATACTAGAATTTTATACTTTTTTACTAGGTTTTATACCTTTATACTAGACCTTGAAGGTAGCAGTGGCCAAGGCAGTGTACTCAAATGTTCAGCTAACTCAGTAAACTCACATGTTCAGCTAAATAGGATCTCTCACTTTGTTCAATGAGAAATATCCCTTCACAAACTGCATGTTGCTCCGCATTGAACTCCTGACCTTTCTCACATCTCTTCTTGACTATCTCAAGGAGTCTCTTTACCTAGGCGGACATTACCTCGCTGCCTTGTAACACAACATTAGCATGCACTGAGAATGCAAGGACGCTTTGTGAATCTTGGCAGCAACCATCCTGGAGAACAGTTCAACTTTGTTTTCGTTCCCCGGGAAAATGCCAGCTCACGTGCCTCGATGTGACTGTCTCTACATCTTCACAGAACATCCATTTTTCCTAGGCTTGGAAACTTAAATCCTACCTATCCATCAGCAAAATCATCCATGGAACTTTGTCTTCTTGGCTCCCAGTTATAAAATGTTTAGTATCCAGTCAGTGCCTTGATGAATAACCATAAATATAATAACTTTGTACAGTTAGTAATTATATGTGCTTATATAAATTAGTATATTATTTGTTCCCAGAGCCATTTGAAGATTTACTTACTCTCCCAGTTAAACACCAAAACTATAATTTATTTACTGTTTTTACCAAGTATCCAACAAAACCTAAATAGTGCCTAGCCCATAGGTTAGAGTCCATGACAAATCACCATGACATGAGCTGCTTACCAAGAAAGATATTATCATCCTGGAGATCATAAGTGCAAAATTGAGTTTTCAGCAGAGCTGCACTCACCCAGGGGAATCCCATGGTGAAGCTGTTCTTCACTTCTTTCTGCTATAAGTAGTTGCCAGCATTCCACGGCTCCAGGCCACATCACATTGCCTTCTCTTTTGTGTGCCTCTTATCTAATTTATCTCTTATAAGGACCTTTCTAATGGCCTTCCAGGTAATGCAAGGTAATTTCTTCATCTCAAAATCCTTAAGTTAGTTATACCCATAAAAACTCTTTCTTCAAACAAGGTAATAGTTTTAAATCATGTGAATCAGGAACAGTTACATTTGGGTGGCCATTATTTAAACAACTACAAATGGTATTGGCACACAGAAGGTACAGACTGTGCTACGAGAATGTGTGCTAGAGATGCTTCAGAACTACTTAATACTTAATATTCTTTAAAGAAATAAGGAGTTTTGTGCATATCAAAATAATATGAAATCACATATACTTTGGGGAGGGAGACGGTCTATAATCCTTCTATCATGTACATGTGATTACTTTCAATTGATTCAAGCTCCATTCAGATGAATATTCTATAACTCAATTAAAAAATACCTTCATTGCTTCTCAGCCTTTTGGCTAAGATCAAGTGAAAAATGCCTTTGGTGTTCAAAACTACAATATAATGATTCAAATGTCCATGATGATTTATTGCTAGGACAATAAGTCAAGAAAAAAAGACACCTACATTGGAAAGGAAAAAATAAAACTATCTTTTCAGATTCTTTATGTCTCTCTCTAGAGATGACATGACCATGTATTTAGAAAATCCTGAGAAATACCCTCAAACCTAGAATTGATAAATAAGTTCAAAATCCATACATACATATAATTATATTTCTCTTCATTTCCAATGGACAATCAGAAATTGAATTAGAAAAAGTAATTTCATTTAGTAGGACATCTGGACAATAACATTTTAGGAATAAATTTATTTATTTTTTCTTTTTTAAATTGTATTTTGTTTTATTTTATTTATTTATTTTTTGTCTTTTTGAGACAAAGTCTTGCTATGCAGTTCAAGCTGGCCTTGAGTTTACTTTATAGCCCAGGCTGGTTTTGAACTTGCAATGATCCCAAGTGCTAGGATTATAGGCAGGTGCCACCATGCCCAGCCTAAATTTTATTTTAAAGAGAAAAAAAGTAAAACAAAATTTCAACATAAGATAATAGGACAGTAACAATGGTTAATATACTGCATATTGTTATCTTGAAATTAGTTACTCAGAGTACAAGATATATGCATTTAATTGTCTAAACAATATTAGCACAATCCTCTCATCTCCTTTCCCCCACTCCAGATTCATCATATTGCCTCCCTAGTGTGAGAAGCTGAAAAAGTAAATAAGATCCAAAAGATCCAAAATGTACAAGAGATATTGTAAAATGAGGAGAAACTGTTCAAAAGGACTAAATTTAGATGCAAAGTTAAAATACGTTTAAGGTTTGTATACTAAATACCATAGAATATTACTTAAAGAAATCTCAAATGAGGTAAAAGTGGAAATATATGCCTTGTATATGAATCAAAATGTGTAATATAATTTAAGGTGTCAGTTAGCTTGTAGAACTGATGCAATCTCTTCCCACTATTCCAAGTAGCATTTTATAGAAATTGACAGATGATCCTAAGAGTCATATGTAAATGCAATGGAATGACAATAGTAAAAAATTCTTTAAAAATATATTTGGAGTTCACATACTTCTTAATTTCACATCTGACTATAACAACTATACACTCATATGCAAACAAGTGAAGCCAGAATTTCATCTAGTCCCATACACCAAAAGCAAATCAAAATGGATTATAAAGCTAAAAGTGAGAACTGAACTCAAAAGTTTTACAAGAATAGATAGGAATAAAATGTTTATGACCTTGGGTAGGGCAAAGTTCTAGTAGTTATGACCCCAAACATAAAATAATAAAAGATAAATCATTATTTTGATATAAATAATTATATCAAAATAAAAAATTTTATGCTGTGGATGATCTCATCAAAAATTGAAATGAAAACCTACACAAATTGGGTAAAATATTTGAAAACCATCCATCTAATAAGGAACTTTCATTCATAACACATCAAAACACAACTCAATCATAGGAAGTCAAATAATTTAAAAATATACAGACTTTAAACAGATATTTCTCCACAGAACAAATTTGAATGGCAAATAAACACAAGAAAAGACAATAGTATTAGTCATTAAAGAAGTGCAAATAAATCTGCAATGAGATGCACCTTCACATTAGCTGGGATTTCTAAAATCAAATATGGCAGGAGTATGCAGAGAAATTGAAATTCTTAGGGAATGTTGATGGGAATGCAAAATGATACAGTTGTTTTGAAAACAGTTTTGCCAATAACTCAGATATTAAAGATAGACTTTTAAGAGGTAACTTAGGTAGCCCATACTAAGGTATCTTCAAGAGGAATGATAAAAGAGGTCCACATATATTCTACACAAATATTAATAGCTTATTTGTAGCAGTCAAAAGTAGAAGCCCACATGGCCCTGAAATGTGACTGTAAGTGCATGTGTATGAGCACACACACATTTATTATTCTTCCACACAGAAGATAAAATCGTGACTATGGTGTGCCATGAAGGAATCCTGCAGACGTTAACCTCAGAAGTCAGACACAAAAGATCACACAATGCACAATTCAATTTAAATAGAACATCTATCATAGCCAAATATATACCAGAACATTGCATGAAAAGATAGGCACTGACTGCTATTGTCTGCAGTCTTTTAGGAAGGACATAATTGTTCTAATATTAGATGATGGGGATGTTTTGCAGTCCTCTGGACGCACTAAAAGATTGAATGGTATACTTCAAGTGATACATTTTCTGGGATGTGCGACATGTCTCAATAACTCTGTTAAAGTATATGTATTTTGAGTTCAAAGACAGAGGCAAAGCACGGAGAGAGACTCATGCAGTATGACCACAACCTATCCATGAACCTACAAATGCAGAGTAAAAGTGAAGAGGCGTAGTCGCTACCATAGCAGCAGTTAATATACTGTGGTCAATGTCGAGGAAACATCCTTTGAAAGAAATGCATGAGGTTCTGATAAATTTTACTGATATAAAACATGTGTTGCATAAAATTTACAAAAATAATAAAATGTACTTTCATAATAAATTCCATATGAGCAACAAAGTTTTATAGGATGCTTTCATAAATGGCCAGCTGACAATTTTGGCTGAACTATAATATGTCGTGTGAATTTTCATCTTCACCTAAAAACTGTTTCCGCACATTTTTGTCAATAAACATGCTGTATGACTTACTGTTGAAATATTTCTTACTCTTGCAAGTTTTACTCATTAAACTGAAAGAAACTTCATTCAAATTCTGTACTAAGACAATGAACACATACAAAAAATGATGCCCACACTCGCATTTGCTGATTTTTTGGTGTAAATATTTCTGTCATGATCATTTCAATCTAGCATTCTAAAACCGTTGAACATAGACTTGAGGAGAAATGCAGAGAAATGCACTGCTATATGGCATCTTCAACCTATTCATAAGGACCAGCCTAACTACTTCAAGAGTAAGTATAATACACATTTCAGCAAAACAGGCAGCAATATGTTTGAATATTTATTACTTGTTAACATGAATTATTTAGTTTATTTAATTTTTAACAATGGTTATATTTCACAAACTGGCTATAAAATTTCTAAAAATTAATAATTAGTTCTCATGAGTTTAGTAAAAGTCAGTCCTAGAATACCACTGTTGTTATGTAATTCAAAATGAATGAATGGCGTATTCACTGACTTTAGTGACTATTTTACAGAATAGATAAAAGACACAGTGAAAGCCTCAGACAGCAAGAACTCAAAAAACTCTTTGATCTAATACAACACTGCACTGTGCCAACAAAGACTAGAAAACTTCATGTTATGGTAGCAAAATTGATCAAATTTGTAACTTAAGTCTATGGTAGCAAGTCTGTACTCAACAAAATTGTTGGTTTAATCTCTTGCTCTGCTGTACTAACACATTAAAATGACATTAAGGGGGAGAAAAGTTAAGCCAAAAGTATGAGTCACCCTATCTTATCTCATAGCTTACTAAATGCCAAGAGGTGAGATGTTACATACAGACACAAAATTTTAACTTTATGAAATTGATAAACAAGAGATGGCGTGAATAAGAACATTAATATCATTGTAGTAAAATCTAAATGCATTTTATGTAAAGAATGACATGCAAATTTTCATGGCTCTTTGCATTATAGGATCTATGCAAAAGATAATATTTCTGAATTTCAAATTCAACTGATTTTCAAATTTCTGACTTCCAACTCTCTGATGAAATGAGACAAGAATTAATATTGGAATAGCCACTGTGGGCCAGATCTTTCTCTGCGATCCTTCCTGACGATGAGTCAGGAGAAGTGCTCCCTTCTAAAACACACCGTAGGTGATGGATAGACAAGGACTCTGGTGTATCACCGGAACATACTATTTCAGCCCAAACAGGGAGGCTTGGGAGAGTTTTCCCCTCACCCAGAAATGACGTTTGAAAGTCAAAATTTTGATATGTCTAATAAAACATCTACTTAATCTTTATTTAACTTGTAATAAGAAATTCAAACTAAGGCCAGTATAGCACATTTACTGTCTAGGAATCAATAGATGAAAACACTTGTCACCTGTTCTTCCTTATGTGAGCTGTTATCAGTCAGATATTGTTAGCAATGTCCTCATCATAAAATAGTTGTGTTACAGAGAGCAGTTTTACTGAAACATTTAGAAGTAAAACCACAGGGCCACCACTGCACATACAACAGAGTAATGGCATAATATAGACAAAATAAGAGAGAAGGAAATAAGGTCACATTCTGGCGTTCAAATTTTAAAAACATTCTAACCTCAAGAATTTATGGAGACCATGTTTAAATAACCTAATTTCCACAATCACATCTGAGCTTCTCTCTACACTGAAAGTTATACATGTCCACATATAACCAGTCTTATTCAAGCACAATGAGCTATTTTTTAAACTGACCATCTGTAGCCCTAAAGTCTTCTTCAATCATAGGGAAGTATGCTGCTTGACACTCAAGACTTCCAAAAACTGAATTTTAAGATATAGATAGATATAAAACAATACATTTGGTTAACTAAATAATTGAGCAGAAATGCTCCAGGTACAAAACTTTTCTTTTTATGTATTTACTACTGAAGATATCCACCCTAATTATATGTAAAATCATGTGTTTATATGGAAAATTAAGTATTTTTAATCTATAGTAGTCTTTTACTAAAATTTTCCAATGGGTTTTGATTACTTATCATATATTTAGAAAAATACGACAAAGAAATAACAATACTTCAGGGAACAGAAAAAATAACAATAGAGACAAAATCAAGTATTTTAATGTAAAACATTGCAAACTACAGTCTATTTCCTTGGAAAGCAAACTCATCTATTTATTAACTTTGCATCAATGACCCATTTGCAAAGCCAGAGAAAATTTAATTCTGCTCATTCTAAATTTGATGCTATACTCAGGAAAAGAGGAGTGAGTTTCAAGTTTACGTTTCATCAATGAGAAGATAATTGCCATTATTTATATAGAATATTCATCCTCTTTCCAGTCCAAACAAAATATCTGTGTTACTAAGAGGTCAATCCCTGCCAGCTCAGAGAGTACTGGTAAACACTGACTGGCCATATGCTCATATTTTGGCAAAACCAGCCCTGCTTGTCAGATTTTGTCCCAGACCAGGAACTTTTCATCACTTTCCTGACACGGGTTGCTGCTGCTCTTAAAGCACAAATGCACTGCCATTCTGAGGTGTTGATTAACCAGCTACCATTTAGACTGCGTATTTCTCTGCCTCTTCTCTCTGTCCTAACTCTTACTAAGTAGTTTCTGTAATAGCTCCCCCACCAAAACAGGCAAAAACTAATTTTTCTCCTTGATAAGTAAATTGTTTAATGTAAGTTTATGGTTTGTCTGGAGATGTAATTGTTTGATTTATCTCTTTGGCCCATCATTCTGGATAATTCAGTGTCTGGCTCTGAGTCTAAAGAATAAAGGCATCTCCTTATGTTTTCCTTTAATGAATAACATATCCATCATGTACAAGAGTAGCAAATTTCATTTTATACCTTTGCAGTTAGGTACCAAAGAAAGCAAGTAAAAATGATTTTTAGTGGTATTAACATTCATGGCATAAAAGTAGGTTAAATGATAGATGTGCCATGGCCAGCAACCTATACTGTATGAAGGTATTTGGAGAAGAATATTAAAAAGGATTAAAAGAATCTTTTATAGAAAATCATTTAATATTAAGAAGATAATCTTGGGGGCCATAACCCCCTTCCAAAGGACTTTTATTTTAGAAAAATTCTGGTGGTAATCATTTTGTCGGGGTACATGTAACTTTAAGGTAAGAACTATTTTTACCTAACTATCAGTCAAAGAACTAAAACATGGAAAGAAAGATTTTTCTTCACTTCCAAATTACTCAGAAGAGCTACAAAAGAATTTCACTGAATATTTTCAGCCAGCACAATATGTCACTTAGATCTACCCCAAACCGTTGTTACCGTCATTGTTGTATTTTATTGCTCAGTAGCATTCCACTGTGTGGCTGTGCTGCAATTTGTCCATTTTCTCTGATGGAAAACTAGGTTGATTCCATTTTGGTATTATTTTGAAAAAATGTTTTATATTTTATAGAACTTTGTATAATTGTAATTAGATTGTAATTTGCCTTGTTACTTTAGAGGACATTCTTCCCAATGACCTCCTCAAGTGACTATGCTTGGTGATAATTATTTTGAACTTTTAATACCTAGTATAATACCTAGTAGTCCCTGGTGTATAGTACATGGTCCATAAATGTCCAGTTAAAGAATAGTTTTTTCTTTATAACCTGGGTAGATTGTTGACCTGCTTTAGCATAAAGTCAGTTCATGTTATAGGCTCAAGAAGCGGTATCACATTCTACCCCTTCGAGGCACACTACCACACTCTGCTGTTCACCACCTAACCGGCCTTGGAAAATTTCCTTACATGCATCTGGGCATAGACTTATTTTCTGAAATGTGAAGACAATTGTAACATAATATAGCTTGCTTTACTTGATTAATTGAATTTTCCTGGGTTTACTAAGCTCTAAATTGATAAGTTTAAGAAAATGCACAGATAGAAAATGAGCATATGAAAAGGTGCTCAGTGTTGTAGGTTATTTGGGAAAGGCAAATTAAAATAATGAGGTATAATGTAGTTGGGATGGCCAAAATCTAGATCACCAACACCCCCGAATCTGGTAAAGTTATAAAGGAACAAGAACCTCATTAATTTCTATGGACACTTTGGAAAAGGGTTAAATATTGTCTTAAAAGCTGAACATACTCCTCCAATACAACCCAGCATTACCCTCCTTGGTATTTACCCAATGAAGTTGAAAATTTATGTTCACACAAAATTCTACACAAGGATATTTATAGCACATTTGTTAATAATTTGCAAAAATTACATGCAGACAAATTATCCTTCAGTAGAAAGGTGGATAAACTTCAATATCCAGGCAATGGAATAGTATCAACCCCAAAATGACACAAGTCCCTCAGCTATGGAAAGACATGGAGGAACCTTAAATGAATATTACTAAAGGAAGGAGGTGACTATGCAAGGACTACAAACAGCTTGATTTGAACTATATGACATTGTTTCTGAAAAGTTAAATAAAAGGGTTAGTGGCTGCCAAGAGTTATAGGAGAAGGAGCTTGAATAAACAAAGATGTTTTTAAAACAGTGAAACTATAAAACATACTGCTGTCATAATGGGCACATGCCACTATATGCTTGTCACAACCTAAAAAATGTACAATACTAAGAATGAACCCGAATGTAACTTATGATTTGTCAGTAATAATGATAATCAACTATTTACTAATTGCAAAAAATTATCCTCTGGTGACGGATATTGATAGCAGGGAAGCTATAAGCCTATGGCAAATTCTCTGTACTTCCACTCAGTATTGCTGGGAACCTAAAATCTGTTTGAAAGGGGAGAGGGAGAAGACCACAGGCTCCACTGAGAGTGAAACTGTTTTCCTGTGTGGCAGGAGCAGGAAGCTATTCAGGTGGACTCAAAACCAATGCAAGTCATTATTTTTATAAACTAAGCTTGCTCAATTAAAAAAAGAGAAATTCACAGGACATTTAAACACACACAAAAAATTTACATTGTTTTAAGGCATGTAGGTCTAAAACATTTCTTCATTTTTAAAAAGTAATTCATTCAGAAAAAACAAAACCCTGCCAAAGATAAAAGACATTCACTGCCTTTAATATTCTCTTTTAAAAATGAAGAAACTTTCTACTGCACAATAACTGAACAGTATGAACATTGAACATTGTTTAAAATGAAGAGTTCTCAAGGGCAGGAAAATTTCTAGGGTCATGTGATCAGTGGACCATTAGCATTAAACAGCCACCTCCCCATAAAAGTAGGACCCTCAAAAATAAAAGTATACATGCAGTGACTAGACAGATTAAAAATCTGCCTATTTGTAAATAGGGAGGACAAGGTGACCTATTTTACCTGATCCAGCTCTTGATAGGGGGTTGAGGGTACAGAAAATCCCACCTGATTATTGATTCCTTAGGAATATTACTTACTTATTACAATATGCTCTGGAGAAAACTCCTAAAGAAAAAGCTCTGTGATATTACAAATAAATTGTTATAATTTAATATTTCTTTTCTAGTATCATTTAGCAAATTCTGTTAAAGTACAGTTTTTCTAAGTTCCTTAGTAAGGGTAATATATGTCTTTGGTCTTTAAAAATACTCTTCTCTTTTCTTTTTGTTTTGTTTCTGTTTTTGCAGTACTAGGGATTAAACCAAGGCCCTTCTCACTGAGCTCACATCCCCATCCCTAGTTCAGTTTTGTTTTGAGATGGGTGTTAATAAATCATCAAACTGCCCATCAGAGCTCAGACATCCTTTCTTTTTTTCTTAGACTTTTAGGGTACTGCGACTATAGGAATAGGTAATACTCTCATTCTGGAGTGGTAATTTACCTGGGGATATAAATCTGCATATATATATATATATATATATATATATATATATATATATTTATTTGCTCTGACAATAATAAGCTACCTTTCTGCTGCCTTCTGACCTCATAGCCATTGAGAAGTATGCTGCCAGGCATGCACATCACCCACAGTTCTTCTTCTCTGTCTGGCTGCTCTTAAACATAATCAGCCTGCGGTTCTGTGCAGCTTTACTATTCCTTTTTTCATAGGAAAGGAAACCTGGACAGTTAAAATAAATTTTCTGAACTTTTATATCAGAGAACTATTTGTGTCTTTTATAAATGATGCTGCTACAAGTATGTTCCTAGTTGTGGTCCACCCATGTGCTCATCTCCTTTGCATACATAAGTAGAAGTAGAATTGCTTGTTATAGATTTTATTTATTTCCACATGACACTACCTCCAATATTATGAGACAGTCACAAATTTTTAGAAGGCCTGGAGTATTGGAATAGGTTGTTTTGCTCTTAAATGGCCTCAATTTATTCCTCCTCCAACATATATTGAGCTTCTGCGTTCTGGTGCTCAATTCTGTAATGTCATCAATATATATTAAGTGAATTAACATGTTAGCATTTGACACATACTGCTGACTAAAACACTTCTTATGTATTACTTAGTTTAATCTTCATAATATGCCTCTATTATTCCCATTTCACAGATAAGGAAGTTAGGGCTCAGACAAATGAGTACATCCCCCATGGTCACATATCTAGCAAGTGTTAAGAGATAAAATAATAAATATGGCACAGCTGGGGATCATTTCAGCTGGCCGGCGCGTTTTAGAAACAGTCATTAGCCTAACGAAATGCACAGAGGCACATATGAATCACAATGTTTATGAAGTACCAAGTGTGTCAGACAGAGACTATATTGTTATAAAGAAACTTCAAAATTTGGTTTAAATTTAAAAAATTCAATCCACTTTCATGTAACAGCTCAGTGATCCAGAGCCGGTGTGGTACATTTGCCATCTGGAACATGTGGCCGTCAAGGTCTCTTAGATATTACAATTTCCCAGCCAGAAATACAAGTGAAGAAAATTACAGAAAGTGAGTTTTAAGCATTGCTTCTATTTATGTACCACTGGCCCAACCACAATCACATAACCAAATCTAGAAGCACAGGGAACTAGAAAAGGTGATCAGGAGATTGCTCTCTGGCAGCCATGTGTCTGCTGAACTTCAGAAGGCTCAATTAGTAAAAGGACGAACACAGTGAATGTTAAGCACAGGTGGAAGCCTCTGCCTCTTTCAGGAGCGAAGTCTGTCGGAAACAGCACATGTGCGGGGGTGTAAGAGGAAAGAGCAAGAAAAGTAGCTTGAAGTCCTGTCAGAAGTGGCTGGGATGACAATCTGAAAAAGCCAGCTTTTAATAGTTAAAAAGACCCTTTACAAATTAATTGAAGCATAACATGGAGACAAAAATTCATATACAATAAATGCACAGCTTGGTGAATTTTTGCAAATTAAGCGCACCCAAGGAAGGGTCATTCAGATTAGTCAAGAGAGCTGCAGCATTCCAAAAGTTCCTTAAGGCTTCATCCCAATTACCGACCTTGTTCATCTCCTCAAAGATAACAGCATCTCACTTCTCAGTGTAGATCAGTGTTGCCTATTTTTTATGCTATTATGCTTATGGGATTTCTGTGTGCTGTAATGTGTACCAATAGTTTTATTTTTTACTGCTGCATATTCTTCCCTAGTAGAATTCACCGTAATTACCATTTTTCTCAAGATAATCATGTTGCTTCCAGTTGTCAGCTATTAGAATTAATACTGCTATGCCAGTTCCCCTTGCCTATCATTCACTGATTTTGAATATATAGTCAAAGGTAATGGCTTCATGTAGCGCTTTTATATTCACTTTTGGTGACCATACTTAGCTTTCCCTCAAGTGTTTGCATCACTATATTGCCCCTCTAGTAGTACGTGAATAGTCACCCTGTTCACCAGTCTTACTAACACTTAGGGATGCTACTCTTCTTAATTGTAGTCTTCTGATGGGAGTGAAAATGGTTTTAATTATCCTTTGTCTGATGACTGTTGAGGTTCAGGATCATTTCTTACTTTTCTTTATCATTCGCATGATCTGTCTTGTTCTATAGTCAGTTGGTCAATTTTTAGATGAGTGTTCTGCTTTTTTCATTATGTATGAAAAATTTTTGTACAGCCTGAATATGAATCTTTTTCTACTTTTTAAGTTTCTTCTTGGTGAAAAGCTTTTTAATACTTTTAAATGAAAGATGGCAAGAATAGCTACATAGCCAGGAATGGCGGTGCACACCTGTAATCCCAGCACTCGAGAGATCGAGGCAGAGGATCATCCTAAGTTTGATACCAGTCTGGCTACAACGTGAGCTCAAGGCCAGCCTGAGCTACAAAATGAGACCCCGCCAATAAAAGACCAAAAAAATATAGCTACATACTTTGAGACAATACATCTACCATGAATATGAAAGCTGAAAAAAACACCTTAATTTATAATGTATACATGTCCACAGGAAAAGTAATGAGGGTATAATTTAGATAGAGAGCAACAATAATTGATAAGAAAGAAAAAGGTTGAGAGAGATATTTCATTAAGGATTAATTCATTTATTTATTTAGTCAATACTGAGAAGCCTTGACAACTGAGGTGGAAAATTATGAGATACAGGTTACTTATTAAAACAGGGTAGTCAATATTAGCCAAGATGGGAGCTCAGGAAAATTAAAGTTTAGAATTACTGAGGATTGTTTCCTACAGAATCATCAAGAAATAAAAATCACCAAGTGGGAGCAAGACCCCATTTTGCTCAACTTACATGCATATTATCCTCCTTTCTATGATTAAAAACAAAGTCCCTTTTCTTTCAGGTCATTCTAATGGGAAAATCAAAATGGGAAAATATAGGCTCAGAGAAAGAAAATTTAAAAGCCAGAAAGAATAAAAAATGCATTCCTAAAGGAAGATTTCCCCCAAGAAAAGACACTGGAGGAACAGCTACCCTGCTGCCCACCCACTCCTGTAATGGTGCCCTTCCGTTCATATTCTTACTCCTCACACAGAGCAGCATGGACTGCAGAACCTGCCCAAGGTGGGCGTATCGAAATGCCAACCACGGTGGGATGACAAGTCCCCTGTCATTGTCACTATGGACACTACCAACAAACACGGTCTATATGTATTTACTGAGCACATACCATGTATTTAAAAATGCACATAACAATGTGTCACATACTTTAATTTCTGCAAAGTCCTAAAAGCATGTATTTTTACTATACTCCTGTTCTGTACCTAAAGAAAATTAAATTAAAAGGTTCAGCAATTTACCCAAAGTGACACCATTACTAAGTCATGGACATGACTATGAGCCTAGGCGACCTGCTTCCTGAGCCCGCTTTCTTTTTCTTTCTGAGCCTTTTTATTTTTATCCTATTGTTCTCTACCTTGTCCTGGTCAGATATCTTGTAACTGGCATTGACAGCTGAAGCCCTAAAAGAATAAAAATCATAACAATTAGGATTCCATGGTAAGGACCTGGGCTGTGGGAGGCCCCATATGGCACATAGTGCTCTGGGGACAGCAATGAGACTGAGACACAACAGTGGGTGATAAGGAAAAAAGACCACTAAAATTACCTCCTG
The DNA here is from genome assembly GCA_004027595.1 of Dinomys branickii. Lineage (NCBI taxonomy): Eukaryota > Metazoa > Chordata > Mammalia > Rodentia > Dinomyidae > Dinomys > Dinomys branickii. The sequence goes on along the minus strand of PVLD010014872.1, from coordinate 23,011 downwards.
TCTGTTCACTTACCACCCCCTCTACTTCCATATCCCTGTTGTCCCTGGAAAACTTTCATCCTCTAATTTCTTCTTCACATCCAAACTGTCACACTTCTAATTTGTTCTCCACCCTACAGCCAGATGATCTTTCAAAATTATAAAACAGTTCATGACACTCTTCTGAAAACATTCTATGACTTCCCACTGCACACAAAATAAAACCCAAATTCCCCAGCATGACCCAGAAAGTCCTGCAAAATCTTTTTCCTGCCTTCCTTTCCACCCTCACCACCCTCCATTTGCCCCATCTTATTGCTGGAGTTTTATGGCAAGCCCCTGCCCAGAGGTCCTGATAGACCAGCACTGGCCACTTGCCACTTGTCCCAAAATGCCAATCAAGGAGATGGGCAGTGGTGAAGGGCAGGAAAGGAGCTTTCATCAGCATGGCCATGCTGGGAAAGACAGAGCAGACCCGGGATCTGGCTCAGAGTTTCAGGGTAATTATGGAGATAGAAAAATGAAAGCAGGGGAAGCCAAATTTCATCCTGTTTTTAGTTATCTACTGGGAATCTGAAGGCCCCACCTCTATGTCCCTCATATTCTCACCACAAAAACTGATTTTTAGGTCACTTGTTTTGAACAAAATCCTTTTCCTGTTTAGCATGATTTCAACATGTATCTCTAAAATTTGGGCATTGGCATGTGATGGTATTAAGAGACGATGTCTTCAAGACATACTTAGGTGGGGGTTCCTCTTCCCTCCATGGAAAAGGTGCCCTTTGGAAAGGGCTTATTAGCAATGGATCGTCCCTTTTTATTTTCTGTCTCCACCCTGTGAGAACACAGTGCTTGTTTCTTTTAGAAGACTGAGTCCTGACCAGACCCAAAGATCAAAGTCATAATCTTGGACTTCTGGTCTCCAAAACCAGAATTATCCAGTGTTTAGTATTCTATCAAAGCAGCATAAATAGACTACAATGGCGTCAAGCGTTTCTGCGATTGCTATTTTCTCTGTTCTTTCCCCAGCAACATAAATGTTTGACTTTTCTCATCTTCCCCTTACCATATCACACTAAACTTTTCTTTGACTATCTGTGTAAAGCACCCTTCCCAATTCTCAGTCATATACTATCCTGCTTATTTCCGTAGTAGACTTTATAAAAAGCTGGCATTTTAGGACTTAGTTTCACCAATTTCTCTTTTCCACTAGAGTTAAACTTCATGACATTATTTTGCTGACATATGTAAGACATGAATAAGACAATCTGATAAGCTGTTATGTGAATGAGTAAAGGGCTTCCAAACTTCTTGGGTAACTAGGGCCATACTAAGACCATTAAGTGTGATATGCAATACTGAATGAAAAGCAAGTTTTGGAGAGGAACATAATTCAGGGAAGAACAGATTGAACTTTGAAATGCCTACAAGAAATGTCCATGAAGTAGCTTAGAGATTGGGGTCTAAAAATCAGAGGAAAAAGTCTGTGCAAAATCACAAAGATTTAGACAAAAAAAAAAAAAACAACAACAAAGATTTAGACAACAATATAGCAAAAGGATGTGGATGAGACAGCTCAGAAAAATATGTAGAATAGAAAAAAGCAGAAGGTAAAGATGCAATCTCAAGAAAAAAAGAAGCAAAAAGTGAACAAATGAGTAAAAGCTTACCAAGAGAAGTGAAGAGAAGGTTTTCAAGTGGATGAAACTTTAGATCAAGAAGGCCAAATGCTTGAAAGGGGCATAATATTTGTTTTTAGGAAACACTAGTGCTCTGGGAGAAGTAGGAGCCAAGTAAAACAGGATATTGCAGAGAAACATCCTTCCAATCCACAGCTTTACCTAGGGCTTGGACTGTATCAGATTCTTTAAATGGCTATGACGACCCCAAGCCTTTGGAAAAGAAACAATACTCTGCATCCTGCATCGTTAAGGGGGTAGTATCAAAGTCAAGTTGAAAAGGTTGGTCTACTCAAACATGCAGAACTAAATAGGGAAACTCATGTTTATCAGAATCAGTGAGCTTTCCCGAAACAAAAGCTGTATTGCACACACACTATACAGGAAAGCCTGTGAGAAGCAAGGGCTTGTGACCAACAGCAGTTTACAGAGCCTGCCAGGATATGGCTGGCAATATAAGATCACAGACGCCTCAACCTGCTTTAATCAGAAAGTTCTTTTTGCAAAGTGCATTCATGTTGGTAGTCAGTAGAGATGCATCCATGCACTAAATCTTGCACCTGAGTTGAGTGTAAGCAATCTATCGTGCTTAATTTATCCCCCATCCTGGAGTTCAAAGGCAGAGCCATGCTGAAACAACCCCCTTACAAAGCCAAAAACTGATCTCAAACTTAGATGGAAAAGAGCCCAGAAAAGAGAGATTTTAGCACCGGACTGGCGCGTAGAATTGGAAATAAAACAAGAGAGACGCGCTCTGAAAAGCCCATTCTTTTTCTAAGATGTAGCCCAGATATTCTGGCATATAATTGTTCCACTTGTCAAAAAGTGGTTATTTCTGTGGTGCTAACAGCAAGAGGCCATTCCTATGAATATTATCTATTTCTGTTAACGACAATGAGAAAATTGATGTTTATGCTATAATACAAGAAAGCAAGACGAAGAAGGGGAAGGAAGAGGGAACTAGGGAGACCAAGAAACAGAGAGGAAGAGGGGAAGAGAAAGAAAAAAAGGAGGAAGGAAAAGGGCGCTTTAAAATCTTTCTTGTGATAATAAAACTTGGTCCAGGACAGTGATGTGTGGCATTGAACAGTCTGTTCCTGGTGTGGTAGACAGTCTGAAAGGGCCGTCATTTCTAGACCAGTTCGAGTGAAAGATGCCGAGCTATAAAACTGAGAGTAGAACGCTGCGTGGAGAAAAGCATGGTGGAGAAACTCCGGGCAGGTTCTGGACGCCTGCCCTCTCATTTCCTGTCCGTGGGACGCCAGCAGGGGCAGCTGCTGGGTTAGAGTTCCTGGAAGAGAGGCTCGGGCGAAAGAGAGCTCAGGTTGCCGTTTTCTGTACTTCGCCTCGGGTCCAGGTGAGGTGGCCTTGGTGGTCTCCATGGCAACGCGGAGGGAGCGAGAAAGGCTTCCTGCGCCCAGGAGGCTGCCAGGCCTCTCTGCAGGTCCGGGCGCGCTCGGATCCGCGCTGAGAGCTCTGAGATCCGCGAGAGGGAGCTGCGCCGCTGTCCGCCTCGCACTGCACAGTTGTCATAGCAACGCCGGGGGCGGGAGGCCGAGGCCTTTCCCAGTGTGTTCTCTCCGCCCTCGGTGCCAGCCGTGCCCGGCCGCGTGAGGTGTGAGTCCTCTTCAGGCGCGGCTGGGGCCGTGGGAGCCTCAGAGGCGCAGGTGAGGCGATCTGAGGCCCCGTCCTGCATGGAGGAGACCACTCCGGAGCGCATCCGCTCTGCCCTCTCGGGGCACCTGGGGCTGCGCGGCGCCACCTGAGCCTCCTCTCCTCGCGCCCTCTGCGCCGGGCAGGCCGCCCACCCAGGCCGCCCACACCGCAAGGCCGAGGCCGTGCGCGGGGACCGGGCCTCGGCCGGCTGCGCCCCTCCCCTCCACTGATGCCGCCTGACCCGGGCTCCTGGGCCGCCCGCACACCAACCAGCCCTTCGCTCCACCTTTCCTTGGCCCTCGGGGAGTGAAGGGTCGGAGGCCCCCAGGGACCCGAAGCTTTCAGTTTGGGCGGGATTCCCAGCAGCTGAGGGAGGGCTGTCATCTGGCCCTGACCTGTCTCCCTGGACAGATAAACCAAGTGCCCGGTGGGGGTGACAGTTTGAAACTGCTTTAACTCAGAGCCTAACATAATTGAATGATGCTTATTTACTAAAGCAAAATGAGCCCAGGTGGGGAAAAGCTGCTGTTCTGGCAGCTCAGTCAATGGGAGCTGTTGCCTGGCTTTCAGAGGCGTCAGAAGGTGTTCGGAAAGCCACTAAGTTACTTTTCAGTGCTGTACTTGGAATTCTTGGGGGCACATTTTCGATAGTATAAGATATGGATCTGCTCTCTTCTGGAGCAATAATCACTATTTTATTGTTGTAACCAGGGTTTGTCATCATAAAAGGTTTTGTGGCCTTTTAATATAATTCTCATACTGTGTGTGCATTTGTGTGTGTGAGGGGGGGGGCGAGAGAGAGATACTCGGGATTGAACCCAAGGCACTGAGGTACACCCCCAGCCCTTCATTTATTTTTCACTCTGAGACAGGGTCTCACTAAGTCACTCAGTTACCCAGGTTGGGCTCAGACTTGCAATCCTGCTGCCTCAGGCTGGGCAATGCTGGGATTACAGGTGTGTGCTATTAGACCTGGCTCCTCAATTTTAATTAACAACTTGGAAATAATAAATGTGTTTAAATATACACTGTATCATTGATTTTCCAAACATTTTTGAAAATGGTTGATAAATTAGTGTATTGTTAAATAATTGTTGGTTACTATTACCTGTGGGCAAAATTAACCTTTGAAGAAAATGCATAGAAAAACAAAGATTATTTGTCAGATTAAATTAAACATAGTAATTTATTAAAGAAAATTTAATTCTTATAGATAATTATTTGCATACTAAAAGATATCAGTTCTTTAAATAAGAATGTTGACATCAGACATGTGCCTTCAAACGCAAAATGAAATGTTACCTGATTAATTTAGATATACTCTGATATCTTTGTACTTAGTCACTTTCAAAGATGAGTTTCCTGAAAAGTCGCGCTTAAAATGGGATACTGTAACTAGAAAATCAGTAAAGACAACATATCTTTACCTTGATCATCTCTCAAATTACCAAAATATTTTTATACCGGCAGAAATCTTCCTATTGTCTCTTAGAGGATATTATCCATGATCTCACATACTAAATTTTCTGGATCTTGAATAACCTTGAGAAGCACCATTATATATTTTATCTAGGAACAAATCTCTGTATAGGTCAGAGACTGTACGAATTGATGTTGGATGCTTCTGCTTATGTTTTGAGGTTCTCCTAGCAGGAGGCAGAGGGTCAGAGCACCTCTCGTTCAAGTGCATAGCAGTTTAATAGAATGGAAAGGCACGTGGAAAAGCTTGAATCCTTCTAGATTGCTTCTTCTGCCATTTGACAGGATGAGGCTAGAGTTCTGCTATTACCATGTTTCACACGGCATTAAAAGTGCTCAGCATATCTGGCCTGCTTTCAGCTGATTATCAATGTTTACATATTCAAGCACTATCCCATGTTTCTCAGGACACAATGGGGACTGGGACATGAAAATATACACATAGTACACACACACACACACACACACACACACACACACACTTTCTCTCTCTTTATAGAAAGAAAAGTCTTTAACTGGAAAGTTAGATGATAGTAAAAGACCCCAACTGAGCTGGTGGGGAAAGGCACGATCTGATATGGACATTCAGAGTGGCCCAACCACAAAGGTGAGAAATACACAGATGCTTATGAAATATTTAACAGTTAAAGTTATCTGATCATCTGAGTGCATACTAAAATTGAGGAGACTAGAGAGAAAGAAGTATGTTCAGAAAAAAATTTTAAGGAATCTAGAAACATGTCCTCATTATGTGATTTTCGTGATAGCAGATGTCTGTAGACAGCAGAATAAATGATATTATCATCTGCTTTACTCTCAAATCTATAGAAATCAGATATTACTTGAACAATCATAACAAACTATATCTGTATTTAAAATTGATAAATATTCTTTTGAAAGTATGTCGCATATATATTTTAATTTACTTATCACTAATACACTAGTTTTTCAACTTTTCAGGATATTCTAAATCATACTGTGCACTAATAAAAACCAACTGAATGGAAATTTCCCAAATATTTCTTTGCCAGTGTTGAGATCTTTTCACAGGGTTTTAAAAAATCCAATACAGAAACTAACACACTTTATATAAAGCTCTAGGTTATTCAATAAACAATATGCTGTTAAGGGAACTGTTACATTTAAAATATTCATTAATGTTATTATAAAATTGTCAAAATTTCCCAAACATCATATGATGGAAAGTTCATATTTAAACTCACTCCTGAATTAAAATCTAAGCACATCATAGTATATTTGGGTCAGGACCACCAACAGATTTCAAAGTTGAGGTTAAAGAATTTGATAAAGGGTGGATTAAAACAATAAATGAATACTGCACGAAAATAGGCAGCTGTGATTTCCACAATGGTGTACGACTTTTTAAAAGAGGAGCCTTGTACATGAACCTGAAGTACATAGACTGTATTTGGGGCACTGACATTACATGCAGATTCCATGCATTCATTCTCTTTTCAATGTTACCTAAACTTCTGTTGAAATTATTGTGTACTGTGCTTTCCACATTTCTTCTGCTTTATTATTTTCTACATCTGTCTCATCATTTAAATTTCATTTCTTTGTTCTCATATAAAAAGATAATGAAAATTTTCCACAAATGCTAAAACCATGATTTCAGAAATTCAATATATCAAGAAGGAGAATTATTTTAAAACCTCTACCTAGGACACTGTATTGAATTTGTAAAACACCAAAAGAAAAATGAGGAAAAAGTAGACGACTGAAAACCAATAAAAGTACAGGAGAGCTGTTACCAATGTGACCGCACTTTTCTCACGAGGAGGTAGAATGGAACATAGAAAACGGAAGAATACTTTTAAAGGAAGAGCTAAGAAGCCAAAATTGCAAGGTCAAACAAATATATTTTTAACTAGAAAATTAAGAAGTCTAATCACCCACAAGCTTTAACTGAAAGAATTTCTAATTCATTAATTTTGGGGTAAAAAGACCTAATGAGTAAAAGGTCCGGAGACTAATGAACAAATGAGGCAAGAAATGAGTGCATTTGGATACGAATCTGGGAACAGTACTAAGTCTATTAATAAGGAAAATTATATTTATATATTATCTTGTAGATATTAAAAATTCATAAAAGAATAGTAGTACTACCTAGGTTCTGGAGTCAAAGTTAAATGGCAACCACTTTAATAAATTTAGTTTATAAATTTCAAACCTGGAAAGAGACAGATGAATAAAAATCAATTTTAAACACCAGTGTAATGAAAAAGAAAGCATCAAGAAAGGAAGCAGAATAGAAAACAAGGAATGAGGTGTTAAAATATGTAGAAATGGATAAATAATCAACAATATCTTTTTAAATGAAGAAAAATACATTTTCAGGTACGCAAAACTCAAATAATTAATTACTAACAGACCTATACTATGAGAAATGTCAACATCTTTCAAGCAAAAATGTCTTTCAAGAAGAAGAGAACAACAGATGGAAATAACAGATCTAGAAAAAGAATGAAGAGCACCAGGAACAGTGAGAATGTGGGTAACTATATAACATTTTTCTCCTTATGTCTTTAAATATAATTTATAATTAAAGATAAGAAAGTATTGTGTGACACATCACATATGTATAGTAAATACGTTTGTATCTATCACAACAAACATACAACCCAAGAGAAATATACTAAGCTTCTAAACCATACAAGTGTTATTAAATTTAGACTTTTTGATAAATCAAAGGTATATGTCAGAAACTCTGAAGTGATCAGTGTTATACAATTAATTTTCAAGATATAGTAAAGGCAGAGCATTTTTCATAAATGGCTTTTATCAGTTTGAGCTAACCTTATATACTAATTTTTGTTACGATTTTGTCATGAAAGGATGTTGGATTTTGGCAAAGGATTTTTCTGTATCTATTGAGCAGATCATGTGATTTTTTAAATCTTTAGTTCTGTTTATGTGGTATATTAGGTTTATTGATTTAGAAATGCCAAACCATCCTTGGGTCCCAGGGATGAAGCCAACTTGTCATGATGTATGATTTTTTTCAATGATTTGTTGCATCTTGTTTGCAAGTATCTCCTCAAGAATTCTTGGATCTTTGTTAATTAAGGAAATTGCCTCTAATTTGGGTATCAAGGTGATGCTAGTTTCAAGGAATAAGTTAGAAGTGCGTGTTCTTTCCCTCTAAATTTCATGGTAAACCTTGATCAGTGACTTTAATTTCCTGAAATTCTTTTAAAATTCAGCAGAAAAACTCACAAGACCCAAAAAACACCAGAAGACTCTTAGAACTAATAAATTTAGCAACATGGAAATCACAAAATGAACACACAAACATCCGTAGACTGTTTGTATGCTAACAATGAATCCAGTAAGGAAGAAATTTGGAAAACATTCCATTCTTAGTAGTTTACAAACAATTAAATAACAAAGGATTAACCGAAGCAAGGAAGTGAGTAATGAAAAACTATAGTACTTTGAAAAAAAGAGATCAAAGAAGACATTAGGAAATGGAGAATCATCCCTGTTCACTGGTTGGCAGAACCAATATTTTCAAAATGGCCATATTCCTAGAAGTGAGACAGAGATTTCATGCAATTCCAGTCAAAGTAACAATAGCAGAAACAGAAATAACAATCCTCAAATTGATATGGAACCAGAAGTGATCCAGAATAACCAAAATAATCTTGAGTTAAAAAAGCAAAGCAGGAGGCATTACAACCTGTGAGTTCAAGTTACACTTACAAAGCTATGGTAAGGAAACCAGCAAGGGGATGCTACAAGAGCAGACATACTGACCAATGGAATTGAACGAAGGATTCAGAAATGACCTCATATACCTTCAGCCATTTAATATTTGACAAAAAGACCAAAAACACATGCTGGAGAAAGAACAATCTTTTTAACAAATGGTGCAGGAAAACTGATCATCCACATAAGAATGAATATAGACATACATAGCTCACCCTGTACTTAATCCGATCAAAGTACTAGATGAAAGACCTAGATATAAAAACAGAAACACTCATCTAGTTAAAGATAACATTGGTAAAACTTTTTCAGAGAGAGTCGCACTACATAGTGCAAGGTGGCCTTGAACTCACTTATGTAGCCCAGGCTGGCCTCAAACTCACAGCGATCCTTCTGCCTCAGCTTCCAAAGTGCTGGGATTACAGGTGTACACCACGATGCCCACAGGCAAAACTGTTAAAGACATAAGACTGGGCAATGAGTCCCTGGAAATAGCCCAAACTGTACAAGAATCAACAAAAGAGATTATAACATTGAACAGTTTCTGCATATCAGAGGAAACAATCAGTATAGGGAAGAGAACTTAAAGAATGGGGAAAAAGTCTCCTGTGACTCCTAGGGCTAAAGGAATCTAGAATGTGTAATGAAGTCAAAATAAGTCTTCACCACAAACCGGGAGAGTTGAAATGCATGGACATGACTTAGAAGTAAAAATGAATAATTACACTTAAAAACTCTCAGCATCTTTTTCCATTAGTAAAATGCTAATCCAAGTAACCCTGAGAATCCTTCTTACTCTGTTAAGAATAGCTATTGTCAAGGATTCCAAACCAATAAATACTGGTAAAATTGTGGGGGGAAAAAAGAAACCCTTCTACACTGCTGGTGGGATTTTAAAGTAGTATAACTACTGTGGGGATAAATTTGGAGATTTGTCAAAAAACTGAAAGAAATCCTGTATAACTATATAACTTCTGGGTAGCTTTCTGAGTTAAAGTTACCACATCACAGTGATATCTGCACACCCATGTTTATGATAGCACAATGCATGATAGCTGAGCTATGAATGAGGCCCATATGTCCTCCACAGATGAAGGGATGAAGACAGTGTGGCATATGCTACCAGTGGAGTACTACTCAGCAATAAATAAGGAAAATTTGAGTCATGTTAGGAAGATGAATGGATCTAAGGACTATCATGGTAAGTGATTTACATCAGACATAGGTGGCTAAATGTGGCATTGTTTCTCATATATGAGAAACTCAAGAGTTTAAATAATAAAACTAGAAAAATAAGACAGATGATTGGAAGCAAGTAAGGAGACTGTTTTGCTGGGTAAAGAATCTGGGGGAGGGATAAGAGGAGAAAGAGTAGGCAAATGAGGCAGTAAGAAGGACAGGCACTCTGTGCATAGGTCCTAATTCTCCAGGATGATTATCATTATTCTGTATCTCAAACATATACTAAAACATAACAAAGAGAAAAGAATACAGGTTAGATTGGAAAATAGGAAACAAACACAAAATGATAACTTAAGTCTAACTAGATTAAATATGAATGTTCCAATGAACATGCAATTCAAAGTCATACATTCAATTAAGAAAACAAATTTCAACTACATGCTCCTTACAAAGATGCACTCTGCCTTTAAAATTACCAGTAGTTTCCAAGTAAAAGGATGGAAAACTGTCTACCATCCCAACACTATAGGGCCTGGAGAACACTGGAATGGAAGGCTGGTTTCACATGTGAAACACTGTCTTTCATGATATTAACAAATGAAAAACGGACAACCCTATGTTCATCTCAATGACACAAAAAGGAACTCATCAGAATCCAGCATCCACTCCTAGAGAAAATGCTCAGAGATGGAGGCATTAAAGAGAATTCCCTCATGAGGATAAAGGAATTTTACATTTCATATATAATACATAACTAAAATTCTCAACACGAACAAACAATTCATAGGTTGGCCTCGTGAATTCTTTAACCTTGTCTCACCAATCTCCTGTGATCGTCTGCTCCTGTCATACGATTCTTCCTTCCACTTTTATCTGGGGTCTCTTTTCCTCCGCCTTTGTAATGCTGTTTCTTCTTTCCACCCTCTCTTAAAATTTTCTGCAGACCCGTGTGGAAGTTCCTTCTCAAGACCCTAGGGGAGATTAATTTCCTTGCTCTTTCCAGTTTTTGGAGGTTCTAAAATTCCTTGGCTTATAGATTTTATTCCATTTCTTTTAAATGCTCCGCCACTGACCTACACTCCTAAGCTTTTTCTTCCAGCTTCAAAGTAGATCACCCCAATCTCTGCCCATCACATTGCCTTTGATTCTGACTCTCCTGCCTCCCTCCTGTAAGGATCCTTGTGATTACATTGGACCTACCTATAAATTCCAGGACGTTTTCTTATCTCAGGACCCCCAAATTAATCACATCTTCAAAATTCATTCTGTCATGTCAGGTTAAACATTCACATGTAGTGAGTCTTTGATGAGAATACCTTTGGGAGTGGTATTATTTTGTCTACCACACTGCTCAAATATTTTTGAATAAGGAAGTTAGATGCTATATTTTCTACATTTCAGCTATTTTAAGTCCTCTACATAGGGAAAATATAATAATGTGGCTCAGAAAAATATCAAAGTAAAATTAGCTTTCTCAAGTATGAACTAAGAAAAATATATTCTACTAAATCTTAAGAGTCCGAGACTGTTCATATGTAACCTGATATGGAAGCCCATGAAGTGTCAGTAAGCACTGATGATAAACCTGTCATCCCTATAGCAACTAAAGTGAATATTATTCTTGCTACATTCCCAACTAGTATCCTTATCTATTTATCTAGACTGAAATCTCTGAGCAGGTTATGAGTTCAGGAACTGAATATAAACTATTAAGGGGAAACATCAAAGCTAGATGGAGAATGAAGTATCATAAACACATCACATATAAAAATAATATGTGTTTCCTGTCATACATTGTGAAGTCAATATGACTTAGGTAGAAATTATAAAAATGATGGAGCATGATAGCATTATATGAAAGAGGAAATATTCAAGTTATTAATCATCTGGTTCACATTTTAACATACTACCCTAAGCCTTGACCTTCCTTCCAGAATCAAAGGCTTTGCTTTATTGATAAATGTAAAAATATAAAAGCAATATCATCTTTATTATTACTTTATTATCATTTCCATACTACTTGAAAGAAAAATGTCTTCTTAATATTAGTGACATGCTTATCACTTTCAATGTGAATGAAAACTCAGTCACAGTTGCTCACTAATTCTTCATCTGTGAGCCTATATATGTGTTGTGTATATTAAAGCCAGTTGTCAAGGAAATAAAATGCAATTCTCTGTATATAGCCATTTGGAAGGTGTGGCTGGTGGTCAAGATGTAATGTACATGGTAAAGTTTCACCTTGGAATGGGAATAGATGTGTAACTCACTGTTACGAACCAGCTAAGAGATTTTGACTCAGTGGCTGTAGTTCTTCCCTCTCTCATCCCCAAAACAGTGTAGCAATAAAAAGTATCACAGACTTTCTAGGTATTTCATTTGTGTCCTTCTCCAAGAAATAATAGTCAGGTACCTGACTGACCATAGTCTTGGCTGCTACATCGAAATAGATTAACAGAAGAAAACAAGTAGAATAAAATTAGGCCTACAATAAAGAGGAAATTAACATTTGTCTAGTAATGCCTCTGTTTATTGCATTGCTTCCTTTTCCATGTCTACAGAGGAGTTAATTAGATATACGTTTAAGTGTACTCACTTAAAAAAGGTCAGAAACTCTGAATACAAATCATGTATTCCATTACTACTTTTTTTTTACCATTACTACTTTTATCAAACTATTCTGAAAGAAGAGTCTATGTAACCTAGCCTTCATGAGAATTATACTTTCTGTCTCAAAATAGCAATAAATTCTTTAAAAATATTTCTAAACATTAAGCCATGTACAAGACTCCTAATATGATACTATGGTGTGTGGTCTTTGGTTGAGTATTCTGTCATAAGCATATGTACTTTGAGAACAGGAACTACCCTCTATTTATAATAATTACCTCTTCTCTGTCACCATTTTCTATTATAATAGCACATACTTTTGAATTGTGTATATATAAAGCCATTTGCAACTTTGAATCACCTGGTTTTAAATGTTGATTGAAATATGCAAGTTATCCAAGTGAGTTAAAAATTTTATTCAGACATTATATATAATCGTATTTATCTATTCATTCACTAATACACACTTAGATTGTTTTCATATCTTGACTATCGTGAATACTACTACAGTGAATCTGGAGGTGCAGATGTCACTTCATTAATCTGATTTTGTTTCCTTGGATCTCTACAAAAATGGGATTCCTGGATTTGTATAGTAGTTACTCACTTAATATTTTTAAGGACCCTCCATATTTTTTATAGTGGAGGTCATAAGTAATTTGATTGTATTTGTATATACCATTAGAAAATGTGTATGTATGCTACATCGTTGTTTGCATATAATTTTTGTTAGATTTCTTAAGTATAAATAAAATGTTATTTGAAAATAATTTGAAGATAAAGGAGCAAATATTTTGTAAAAAGAAAATCAGTTTTTCCATGTATCAACCACATAAATGCTAAAAGAACATATGAATATCTGTTTAAGGTATAGTAAATGGCTAAACTGCTATGTGTGGGAGTGCACCTACCTGGATGCGTCCCAGCCTGTGTCAGAGTGTTTTATGAATTTCTGGATAGCCAATCTTTTCCACATTCACAGAATTTATATATGTGTGATTATCCAACCTTGGCTGTACCATGTGTTGTATGAATGTGCTTTCATGCGGGAAAAATGTCTTTTCCATATCAGTCATGGGTTTATCATTTTCAATGTGAATGATGATATCTATTTTTAACTTCAGTCCTAATTGTTCACTACTTCATCTGAGATCCTCCATTTAGTGTTAATTGATGATTTCATTAATTAATTCAATTAAAAATTAAAAATCCCTTGGAAATATATGACTTATAGAGCAGAGAGAACAGCAGGAGAGTGGATGGTGGTTGGCGAATTGTCTTCTATCATTCAGTGAGTATTATCCTAAGCATTTTCTGACCCCTTCAGAAACAGTCAAAAATTTTGTTAGCAAGTTTACATTGTGCTATTTAATGTCAGTTTTTGGAAATAACATCATTGAAAATAGCAGAGTAAGGACCTATGAAAGTCTGCTGTTCCTGTATAAAATTCCTAAAAAGAGTGTATCAACAATAACGTAGAAATACAAGGTATATGTACAAACAACATGAAGACCAGTCAAGGAACATTTTCACAGAGATAAATGATACTTATGTCATGAGCATTACTTTGACATTTCCTCCAAACATTAGTAACAATACAACAACAACAACAACAAAAGAATGGGGAGTAAGGAGTTGGGGTAATCATGACAGAAAGAATCTTAAGGAAGGGACTGAGCTCCACGTTCAGGTGGTACCAAGCTAATGACAAAAAGCCATAAGAGTCAGAGAAATAGTAAGAATTCTGAGAATGCAAAGACTAAAATGTAAAGGTCACTTGGAAATAAATATCCCTCATAAATTCACAAAAATTTAGGGACAGCATTTAACTTTCCAAATTTCAGGATAGAGTTTCAAGCCAATTCAAGGAGCAATGAAGGGAAGACAGCCTCCAGCTGACATAGAGGTTCCACAGGCACATGCTGGAGAAACCAAACTGCCCATAAACAGTTTAGGAAAACAAGCCAATATGAAGCTGCAAATTTGGAAGCTGTAAGTTAGAATTCAGGAGCAATATGGAGAAACTTTGGAAAAAATACATCAATTTATGAGGCTGGCACTCAAAACATTCCTACTTCTCATTTTACACACTTTCTCACTACACCCTTAACTTGTTCCTCATTAATCCTCAAATGTTGTTCTCTCCAATCTTTCCAATTACCAGTACCATTTTAAGCTTCAGTAACTTCCCTACTGTAGATTCCTATGGTCAATCAAGAAAGCATTGTCCATCTTGAAACTTGGTAACCTCTGTCAAAAACTGCAAGGGGCAGAAACTCCTCAAAGGGAAGGAACAATTGGGATGAGGGAAAGAAAGAAGGAAGGAAAGAAAAGAAAGAAAGAAAATGGAAGAGAGAGAAAGAGAAAGAAAGAGAGGGAGGGAAGGAAGGAAGGAGGAAGGAAGGAAGGAAGGAAGGAAGGAAGGAAGGAAGGAAGGAAGGAAGGAAGGAAGAAGGGAAAAGAAAGAAAGGAAAAGTACGAAAGTATACACAGGATGTCTGGGATAATTGTACTGCTGATTTCTACTATCTATTAAAAGGAACAGTTAATGCTTAGCTGCAAGGGATCTAAGAATGCCTCCCACCAAGATCTAACAGTTTAACTTGCAATAGGTACGTGCAGAACACACAAGACCCCTGTAATGGGGACCAAGCACCACTGGTTAAGTGCATGATTAGCAGCAGAGTTCATTTCTAGTTCTCAGGATGCAATGGGAGGAAGGTGAGATGACACTTGTACCTGTAGTGAGGCATGTTACAAGGAAAGAAATACTGACACTTTAATTTGGGAAGAAAATTTTTATTATACTTAGCAGTGAACAGACCTTCCCTTTGCTCTAAGTGAGACATTGTCTCTGTCTTCCAAGACTGATCCTCTGTAGGTACCCTACAGAAGACATTCCAGAACAAAACCCATCAATGCCTTTTCTCACCAGATATGTAGAAGTGCTATCGGTTCATGGATAATTGTCTTCTAGCAATGTTTTCTTTCCTGGTGTAGACTAAACACAGAAAGTTACTAAACAGTACTTTTGAACTGTACAGAAAAGTTTTACATGCCCCTCTCAGATACTAATTATTGTCATTTTAAGATTTGGGCAGCTTTAGTGTGTCATATTGCTCATATCTGATTCACAGAGAATCTTGTCTACCTGTAATGTATACAGGATGGCCTCAATGTAGTCCTGTTTATACTCCATATCTGCCCCTAACTGGGTGGGAGTCAACATGCCCAGAAATTTGAAACTAAAAGACTGAAGCAGCCATAAATTGATGCCATAGGGAGATGTCATGTGCAAACTAAGGCATGGAAAATAATTAGCGAAGAGTCTTATGTTTTTCTGCAGGTCATCTATTGAAAGAGAAAGCATTCTCAGGTAGGTCTGGAATGCCACAAAAGGGGAGGCAGCTTTCCAGCCCTTGCCAGACCTCAAACACAAGCCCTCTAACTGTGTTCTATGAAAAGCTCTTGTCTCCCATAGAACTCCTTCCCCTGCCTAAAGTGATTTCACATTTACATTTACTCTTTAAAGTTTAGGGCATTTATACCTATCAGTCCCAAATAAGGCTTGAGTATAATTCACCTTCCTAAGGGCATTACTAAAAAACTCAAATCATGACCTACTCATGCTTCACTAAGGAGGTAAAAGCAATTGTCAAGAGCTCTTGCTATTTATCTTCAAAAGGTCTGTAACACCCTCCATTTACCCAAACCATCAGTGTAATAGCAACTCTTCTTGATGCCATGCGCTGTGCACGATATGACAAGCAGCAGTGCTTTGATGGGAGAAACATTTTCCTTTACTTCATCCTGGTGATTAGATTTCAAATTAAGCTTTACAAATTTGTGAGAAATAATTATGGCTGTTTGGGGAATGATATATTCATGTCTAAAAAATATCACTTTGCTTTTGCAATCTTTTTGGCCTTTGCTGAAAAAAGGATCTACTTTATTATGTAAAGTATTATTTTACTCTGGCTCTGAAAGGTAGTTCTGATTACTTTGAAAAATAGCACTAAGCTTTCATATATTTGACATATTTAAGTGAAAACTTTCATAATGTAAAGCTACTATCTCACAGTTTCCTAATTGCTAGCATAGAATCAAAAGAGGTTAAATAGATACACAGTCAAATAAATTTAATTTTTGACTATTTACCTTAATTTCAATATAATTTCTCTTTGGGAAATGGTTGGTATCGCAAATCCACTTGTCCTGACATATACACCATTATATGTGCATTCTGCTCACTTTATTGTAAGTTATATTGCCTTGATATTTCCACAAATCACTTCGTGTTCATAGTCCCCTTTTGTGAATTCAGGACATAGGCAACAATAGAGAAACAAAATGTGGTCATCATGCTTTACAAATATAAACACTACCAGAAACAATTTAATACTCCTGAACTACTGCCTATTTTTGGAAGCTAGCCAAGCCTAAAGTAAACAACACATCCCTCACAGCACTTGAGCAACAATTATGAAGGGTGCAATGTCTTGTCTGACGATGGCATCATGATTAATCTTATGTATCCTATTATTAAATGTATTTAAACAACTGCTTTATCCCTTCTTCCTCTAGGATAGTGAAACTCACTACGGATCAACTTATACCTCGCAAAGTTATAAACCAGATCAAAGGCTCTGCTTTCGCCAACACTCATTAGTCCATTGTCTACCTGAAAGCAAAGATTTCCTCTCACCCATTTACTATCACACAGTTACATCACACACACGTCTGTCTCACATTCTCCTGCTGTTTGTACAATTATTGTAGTCACAACCCAGGTTCAAACCTTGAATATTGTATTTCCCACTTCTCTTATTTCTACTCTCAGGAGGAAAGCCCTAATATCCTTTCTACAACGTGTTGACATTCTTCGTACTACTGGTTAAATTAAAAATGTAGTACAGGTTACTTTAAGAGCCAGTATGATCCAAAGCTGCATAACATGAGCTGATACTTTAACACAAAGTATTTGCTTCTTTTGCAAACTTAGTTTTTAAACACTGTTCTGTGATACAATGACTACGAGGTCAAAGTGATTTTTGAAACCCAAAGTCATGCTATTTTTTACATTTCCACTAGATCTACCCCTAGCACAAATCCACACTATGAAAATAGTAGTGTTCCATATGTTTGGATATTTCCATTTTACCCGTCAGCCATTCTGCTAATTTCTACTGTATTGACATGAAAAGTATGTTTGATTTTGCAACTCTCCACAATAAAACACTGGTTTCCAATAAAATAATGTCTTAAGCTTTCCATTTTATTTATTTATTTGTTCATTTATTTATTTATTTTTGTACCGGGAATCAAACTCGGGACTTCGTGCTTGCCAGGAAGGCACTTGTACCGCTGAGCTATATCCCCAGCCCTAGTTTAGCATTTGGAAATCTTGTAAAATCACTAAAGCATAAAATAACAAAACGTTGGACTGGGAATTAGGTGAATATGGAAACTTACACATTACTAATAACATCTTACCTCTGAGACTTCTTTATCTGTAGAATAACATGTGAACACACCAAAAAAATATTCCAGTTATAAAACTACACAAGCCACCTGGGTACGGTGGTGCACACCAGTAACCCCAGCATGCTAGGATATTGTGACATGATTATAAGTTTAAGGCCAGCCTGGACAATTTACCAATTTAACAGAACCTTGTCTAACAATTTAAAAATATTTGAAAAGGACCACAGATACAGCTCTGTGTGGAGGCGCTGGATTCAAACCTCAGTGCTGGCAAAAACAAAAGACAAAAATACAAACCTACCTTCTAAACATTAGCTTGCATTACTCCACCAAGCACTGTCTGCTTTCCAGTCTAAAGAAAGCCTGTCCCATTCCACACAAAATCATTTTCCATGTACTACAACTGCCAGTGTTTTTCAAAATACCACTCTTCTCCCCATGCAATATTTGGCTTTTCCATCATGAGTACATTTTTCATTTAAAAATTCTGTAGCCAGCACTGATAACTGTTTTCAATAAATTCCTCCAACACATAGGTTTTGTTTCTCTTGGCATTCTGCAAACTTTTCTTCCTATTATAGTTATCTTGAAAACATCTTTTTCGAGCCATTGTGAGTTCACAGCAAACCTGAGTGAAAGGAACAGAGATTTCCCACATACCCTCAATCCCACACGTGTGCAGCTTCACCCGCTCTCAGCATTCCACACCAGAATGCCACATTTGTTATAATATTTGAGATTTCATTGACACATCACTAGCATCTGGAGTCCACAATTTACATGGAAGTTCACTATTAGGTTTTACACTTTTGTAACAAATATATAATGATGTATGGTCACCGTCACAGTGCGATGTAGAATACTTGAAGTACCATAAAAATGTTCTGTGCTCTGCTTATTCATCAGGAAACCAATGATTTTTTGTCTATTTCTATCATTTTATCTTTTCCAGGTTTAAATTATATAGCTTGTAACCCTTTCAGAGTGGTTGCTTATCCTTAGTTATGTGCATTTAGTTTCTCTGTGGTGACGGTCTGATTGATTGATTGCCCTGGGGGTGAACCCAGTGATTTTACACTCAAGCTCCTTCCCCAGACCTTCTTTTATTTTTTATTTTTTTTATTTTTTTTATTTTTATTTTTTTTCCCGGGACCGGGGATCGAACTCAGGGCCCTAGTGCTCAGCGGCAAGCACTTAGCCCACTGAGCTGTACCTCCAGCCCCTTATTTTTTATTTTGAGGCAGGACCTTGCTAAATTGCTAAGTTCCCCAGGCTGGGCTTCAACTTGCAATCCTCCTGGTTGAGTCTCCTAGACTACTAATATTACATATTCTTCATGCTTTTTCACAGCTTGATAGCCCAAGTTTATTTAGTGCTAAAAATATCTTTCATTATTTAGATGTACAAGTTTAATGCACCCATTCATCTATTGAAGGAAATATTGGTAGCTTCCAAAATTTTAGCAATTTTAAATAAATGTACTATAACCATTTGCACGCATATTTTTGTGTGGATATAAGTTCTCTGTTCATTCAGATAAACAGTAAAGAGTATAACTGCTGGATTCTATGGTAGGAGTATGTTTAGTTTTGTAAGAAACTACCAAACTACCAGACATAATATAGGTGGCTATGTTGTGTTTTTTCCATATAATGAAAGAGTTTCTATTGTTCTACATGCTCACCAGCATTTGCTGTGGCCAATGTTTTGAATTTTTGCCATTCTAATAGGTGGTATCTAACAATGGTATCTTATTGTGGTTCTCATTTGCATTTTCCCAATAACTTACGATGTTGAGTATTGTTTTGCTGTTTTGTGTACATTATGTCTCGATTCTAATTAAATATTTCCCAAGGGTAGCCATTCATCCTTACGTTATTCATCGAATGTTATATAAAGCCAGGTACTGTGCTTACTTAACAGTGCAATAACTGCTTGATGGATGCTAGAACGGTTGTAAGAAAAAGTAAAGACATTAAGAAGGCTTGATTCAGTTAACTCTGAAAAACAAATGGTGCCTCAAGAATGCTAGGGATGTCTAAGACATACTGCCAGAGTTAGTGCTTGCTCTCTGTAGACACACAGAAGGTAGACAGAGGGTTGATAGATAGACAGACAGAGAATAAAGATAGATCATATCCGCATATTATTTGTACCCAAATGAATAGTCTCTGTAAAAAATTGATTCCTTCATCTAAGGCATATGACTTTATTGCTGCTGGCACAGACTGAGTGATATTAAAGAGGAAAAACATATTTCCAAAATCTTAACCCTCAACAAGGACATCCCCAAACCCCAACAAATGGTAATTCATCTTGTAAAGTACATTCACTCAGCAAATACTTACTAAGTACTTACTCTATAAGAAACACTATTCTTGAGCAAGGAATATGATGATGAGCAAAATAAGTATAACTAATAATTAAAAAGTTAATGCTTACCAAGTGATGTGGGTAAGTTTTCCTCTTACATATAATAATATATTTTAGTATCATGTACCCACTCAAACTGCCTATATGTATGTACCTCAGCACAATAAAGGCCATATATAACAAATCCACAGCTAGTATCATACTGAATGAGGAAAGGTTAAAAAGTTTTCCTCTGAGATCTAGAACAAGATTAAATGGCCAATTTCACCACTTTTATTCAATGTAGTCCTAGGAGTCCTGGCCAAAGCAATCAGGTAAAAGAAAAAAAAGGGGGGGCATTTAACTGGAAAGGAGGGGGTTACATTGTCCTAGTTTGAAGATGAAATGACTTTGTGTATATTAAAAAATAAAGCTGTCAAGATTCTACAAAATTTCTTGGAACTAATGAACATATTCTGTAAAGCTGCAGGCCACAAAAATGAACACAAAAAAATTGGTGGGATTTCTATGTTAACAGTGAGATACCTGAAAAAAGAGAGAAAAACCCTACTATCAATAGCTAAACATAAATTCAAGCAAATAATTGATATATCTCTCCAATTAAATTATAAAATAATACAGAAGTTGAAGAGGATAATCATGAATAGAAATGTTTTTTGTGTTCATGGGTTGAAAACATTTATAGTTTTAAAATATTCATACACCAAAGCAATTACAAATTAAATACAATCTAAATACCGATGTTATTCCCCATAGAACAAAAAAAATCAGTGTTGTCTTACAGAATAAAAATCCTTGAAACTTACATATAGCCATCTGGTATTTATAAATTAACACAGTCTAATTTAAAAATAAATCTATCAGAAAAATTAACACTATAGTATTTTAAATTTTAATAATGTTTTTCATGTTTCCATACTCTCATAAAGTTTCCATCCAAACTTCGTACTGGATAGTTACAATTTCAAGAATAAGCAATACATTTTTGAACCTCAGATATATTATATATATATATATATATATATATATATATATACATATATATTAGATCAATATTATATATTAGAGAAACTGCATATAAATAACATCCAAATAAATTTCAGCATCTCTTCTTTTGCCAGGAGTTCAAATTCCTGAACGGCAAGCTTCTGCCTGGAATTACATTGTATATAAAGAGACAAAACAGGTTTATTGGTATTTATTCACTATAATTACAAAACTAAGAATGCTTATATTTTGATAAGGATGGATAAAGGCCATCTGTAACAGATCACATGCAAATAAAAGGTAGGATTGGATGTTAAAATAGTCTTAAAAGATAATGCACCAAGATAAATGATATAGATGAATTTACACAGCTCCCAAATGCCTTCTATAAGAAATCATCAAATAATATTTATAAATCTATTAAAACTTTAATTTTATATATTTAAATTATATACAGATGAATTTACTGTCCTTTATATATGAAGAATCATCCAATACTCTGTGTAAAAAAATGTGCGTTAAGTTGTGAGTAGTATTTATGAGTTTGTGAGTAACAACCTCTTTGAAGTCCTCATAAAAAACAGGTCAAGGGAAGAACATAAAGACAATATTTAATTAAAACATAATGAGTGTAAATTTAAAATTTGCTTAAAATTTAAATAACATTTTAAATTAAAACTCAAGTAACAATATTTTCAATGATTTCAAGTTTGTACATTTTATTATGGTTGTGTCTTTATTCCTCTAAAAAGGTGCTAAGGTATGATTCAGATCAGTAGATTGCAGAAATTGTTTCGTAATTCGAAAGAATTATAAATGATATTTAATAGGTTTGTAGTACATGCTACAAAGTTGTTTCATATGCAATTATAAAAGTATACTAGCACAACTGAAGAAGACCTATGGGGGCTACTAACTATAAATATCATATTTTGTTGAAAAGTTGTAAAATATTGCTCTAGGTCCTATATTTTCTTAGAAACATGGCTGATTCATTTCAGTACCCAGTTTTAAAAGGTATTGGACATCTATGATGGCTACTTGGATGTATTCCTGCCCAATTTGACTAACTTCATAATTTCAGAACTTTTTCTCACTGGAAAAATAGTTAGATCCTACTTTCAATATTTCAATTTGTATAATATTTAACAAGCAGAAGTACATGATACTGGTGAAAATGCACTCCAATAAAATCTGGTACTATTCAATCATTGCTAGTTAATGATTTTGCTATAATTAATGGAACAGCCAATGTAAGCTTCCTTATGCATTTCATATTTTATACAAAAATTTCAGGTCGCAGAGTGATTCCAATTTTGTTCTGAGTCAAATAGTATTACCATGACTCAAGTAAGTATTTTGCACTTCTCTGTCATCTAACTCTGGTGATTGTAGGATGACCCACAAGGCTTTATGTGTAGGTGCGGCCATAGCAACCAAAGTGTGCTTTAGTTTTTCATCTCTTTTATTTATGTAGAAATAATTTTCTTGGAAGCTTCACAGAATAATTTTCCTTTGGTCCCACTGGCCAGATTTGGGGTGATATTTCAATGTTGTAGCTGAAAAAGAAAGTGTAATAGTAAATGAGAAGCACTGTCAAGCTTAACAAAAAACTCCACAAGAAAACTCCTGGAATTAATTGACAAATTCGGCAGCATAGCCGGATACAAAGTCAACACCCAAAAATCAATAGCATTCCTATACATGAACAACAAACAGACTGAGAGAGAAATTGAGGAAACCATACCCTTTACAATAGCAACCAAGAAATTGAAATACTTAGGAATCAATCTAACAAAGAATGTGAAAGATTTATTCAGTGAAAACTACAGTACTCTGAAAAAGGAGAT